>WYDI02026990.1:0-44093 GCA_009867235.2 Psittacus erithacus | reverse complement strand
GGCGGGCCCCGGGGCTGCGCTGGGGAGAGGGGCGTCGGTTCAGCCGCCTGCCCCGGCGGGGGAGGTCCCGCGGGCGAGCGGAGCTGCGCGCAGGTGGAAGCAGAGACCGGCGGAGCTGCGCGGCGGGACCGGCATGGAGCTGAGCACGGACGGGTTAATGACAGCCCGTACGGCGGGAGCTAGCGGCCAGCGGGAGCCTCGGTTCCTGCCTTTATCTTCTCCCTCCTCCTTCATTTTCTACTTTTTTCTCTATTTTTCCTTTAATTTTTCTTTTTTTTAGTTTTTTTTCTTCCCCTCGTAATG
Source organism: Psittacus erithacus (assembly GCA_009867235.2). Lineage (NCBI taxonomy): Eukaryota > Metazoa > Chordata > Aves > Psittaciformes > Psittacidae > Psittacus > Psittacus erithacus. The sequence continues at coordinate 43,790 of WYDI02026990.1, read as the reverse complement.
TTCTTTTTTAATTTTCATTTTTCCTTTATTTTCTTTTCCTTTCCTTTATTTTCCTTTGTTTTCCTTTATTTTTTTCTTTATTCTCGTTTATTTTCTTTTTTCTTTTTCCTTTTCTTTCCTCTCCCTCTCCTGTGGGAATGCACCCAGGAGTCCCATAAACTTGCCAGCTCCTGCAAAAACGAGAGTCCAAGCTTAATATCCATTTGACCTCCAATGCCATGGGATTTTAGGAGCCTCTGCAGGTAGTGGCTGCAGTGTGGGGATGTGGGTTTTGAACCAAAGCTCTCAGAGCTGTAGAGCTTTGGGTTGAGATTCCAGCAAGCAAGTCAAGTGATGGGCTCTGTAGTGATGGGGATCAGCAGCAGAAACTTCTTAGCCTGAAATAGCCCTTCCCAGCCCTGCACATCTTCTCAGCACTTAGATCAGTCTAGTGGTGGTAGGAGCCACCTTTAGTGCTTTACACGACTGAGTTTTCCCTTCCTCTTTGCACTAACACGAATGGCTACATCAGGAAGAGAGAAAGGAGGCTCCAGTAAATCTGAACCCACATTATCAGCGTTTTCTAGCAGACAAAGCAATACTGTGCTATCAAAATTGGGTGGTGCTGGGGCAGGAGCAGGGCAGTGAGAACATGCCCAGGGTGACCACCCCAGCTGGCCCCCTGCCCCCTGCAGAGCTCAGCATCACAGGGATTTTGTGCTTCCTGGTCTCAGCTGGTGTTTGCTGTTGGTGTGGTCAATAAATCCCCCAAGCCCAGAAAAGGCTGAATTTCACTTGTGTGTGCAGTGAGGGAAATACAGGATTTATAAATACCCATGCATATACAAGGGCTTGTGGGTTAGGGTTGGTCTGGATTAAAGGAGTTATTGAAAAATGAGGGAAGCCAGAAACTGCAGGCTTCTCATTTCTGTGATTTCTAATGGCTTTTCCTTTTGCATAAACATTGCATTGACTCCGTACCCAAAAGCACTGCAGGCATTTTCTCCCCTGCTCTGTACAAAACATAACCTAGACCTCTAAAATGGATATTTTTTATTAGGACGTTTGGTTTCCCCAAGCTGAGGAAAGAACAGTTGCCCTCTGTGGCAGCAGGCAGCCAGCAAGCATCAGGCAGCCAACGGCAGCTCCTTTGTGAGGGAAAAGCAGCAAACCAATCTCTGCGCTTGAATTCAGTGTTTCCTGTGCCTGAGGACACTGTTACCATGAGTTAAAGTTCTTGTATAAGGAGTTGACGTGAAGACCCAGTTTCTAAACAATACCTGTTGGGATTGTAGTTTGGTCTTCTGAATTGGTACTTTCACTCCCAGGGGACTGAAACAATTGGATGCCTTCATCTGCAGGCGGAGCTGGTGAACGTTTGTGAACTGGGGAGCGGCAGAGGGTGGTTTGCTTCTCCTGATGCCCGTGAAGTGTTTTTCTGCTCCCGTGGTTGCCCAAGGGTTCACACAGAAGGTGTTGTAGGACTTCCCGGCCTGGGGCTAGCAAAGATCCGTGGGTGCCCTGGGGTCTCTCCCATCTGCAACACCAGGGCAGAGCTGCCCCAGAGGTGCACCTCTGAGTGCCCTCACGCTCTCACACGAGGCACATCCTGATCTAAAGCAAGGGAAAAGTCCTCTGGTGAGTGATGCCAGGCTGAGCAGGGAGGGGGAAAGACTCAAAAACTCAGTGTAGGAGAAAGGCGGTGACTCCCCCTTTGCTCCCCCCGTCTCCACATAATGCCTAACTGTGTACGAGAGCAGCCGAGTCCCAGCTGAGACCTAGGGCTCTGAAAAGGAGGCTTTTAGAATGAGCTCGAGGAGCCCAGCCCATGCAGCGCTGCTAAAATGACACTGAACTAACACGGTGCTACAATCAAAGCATTTTAATAATTTAATATAATAAATTATATTAAGGAAGGAGTGAATAATTCCCTGTAACCTTGAGGAGGCTGGGGGTGCCAGAAGGAGCCAAGTGGGTATGTGGAGCTGCTTTAGCAATAGCCCTTTGACTCTCTGAAGGTAAATTTAAACCAGATGATGGCTGCTGGGTGGTCGCCTCTGTGGGCAGAATGGCGAGTACTGTTCAGAAGTGCGTCACTGAAACAGTTTAGCCCCCAAATTTGGAAGGCTATGGCTGCAGAGAACAGACAAAGAAAAGAAGAACAAGTGCCTAGGTAGTCATTTCTCCAGCTAGGCACCCAGACTGAAGAGCTATGATCTGTTTACCTGCCTTTGGCATGCACGTTCTCACTTTAAGCAGTAAATAGCATGTGGATAATTATTCCAGAAGGCTCTCTAATAAGCTCTGGGCAGAAACCCACGTGCCTCTGGTATTACATGCGGATGCAGGGAGCAGTGATAGCTGCACAAGCCTGGCCCTGCCCTGAGCCAGTGCCGCGGGAGGCTCTGCGGAGCAGGCGTTGCTGCTGGCCATGCTGTCAGCACACGTCTTAATCCACAGGTTTTGGCAGTTTGCTCCTGAACACTCCCTGCCTCTGCCTGGCCTTGGTACCGGGCTGTTCCTTACTCTGCTGATGGGTTTTTGGGAGCTCTCAGCACTTCCACAGCAAAAAATCCACAAGGATCGGTGCTTCCCAAGCAGACCCCAAGCCTCACAGATGGGCAGTGATGGCAGACACTGACAAGGGTGGAGCGTGTCCCCGCCGCTGAGACATGAGCAAGGACCCAAAGTGCTGCTCCCCATCTTGCACTAAATAATGAGTCTCACCAGGAAAAGATTCCCGCAGCCAGCCTGGTTCTCCCCTGCTCTGTGCCTGTTGTCCCTAACAAACTGAGGGCAAAATGCTACTGAACAGGGCCAGCAAGGTTTAGTACCCATTTTTCACTGTGTTGCACTGAAGTAAAAGAATATCCAGTGTCAGGCCAATGGACAGCCTGTTCCTCGATCCACTTCCACAGTTATCCTGATCATAATCAGTAGTTATGGTAAAAAAAAAAGTGAACACTTTTGCAGAGAGACTCCCAAATGGTGCTTTTAGATGAAGAAGAAAACAGCAAAGGCTGATCAGAGCTGAAATCACATCATTGCTTGGCAGCCATGAGTGAGACAGCTGCAGATTGCCATTATGGAAAAAGATTAAATAACTTTCTGATGGGATTCCTTGGCTGTGCAAAGATATAAACCCTTCAGTAGGCAGAAAAGTGGGAGTGAAGCTTTTCAGCAAGACTGAGTAACCCACCCTGAAGTGGGCACTGGTGGGATAGTGTTGGTAAAGTTCAGCTTCAGCATGCTGGAGCAGGAGTGTCCCAGCCCTGTGATGGAGGAGTGGAGGGAACAGATCCAGCCTTGGATGGGAGCTGGTAAAGGCAATCTGAAGGTCTGTGTGGGACCTGTTAAGGGTGATCTGAGGGTCTATCTGGAAAAGTTGCTCCTTCTGCCTTGCCATGAGTGCTGACTGGGATGAGCTGTGGCTGAGCCCAGAGCCATAGCACTGGGCTGTGAGAGGAGCTCGGTTGCAGCACATGCTCTGCAGTCAGGAACAGGCTTGCCATGGCCATAAAACATTCATTTCCAGACACAGAGCAGCAGCTAATGCTGTGGGTGACACTGGCACCGGCTGTAAATCTGATTTTGGCAGAGCTCTATTGATTTATGCCTGCTGGTGATCCAGCTAACATGTCTGGGGTAAAGAATTGAGAACAAGGAGGTCAGGAAATTATATCACCCATCTAATAACTGAACCCAGCAGTGATGGGAAAATCTGTGAGGTGCAAAGTGTCAGGTCCCAGCGGGACTACCCAGAGGAGACACTGGGTAAATATTTGCTTGTACGTGAGATGTGTTTGTCTCCCACATACAAACAGGAGAGCATCAGCTCCATCCGCAACGTGGGAAAGCTAGAAGTGATGGATGTCTAGCATGAATTGTAACATGGGTCCTAGGAGCTGCACAGGGCACGGCCTTTATAAAATGCACATGTTGCACTGGGAAGAACAGAATTGGCTGGTGAACTCTTCTCAAAGGTTTTTTGCAGTGACTGCTGCTGCTTCTCTCCCTGGGAGCTTGCTCTGGCCTCTGAGCCCAACAAGGTCTCATCACCACCTACCTTGGGGTGCCTGGCAGGACCAGATCTGTCTCTCTTCACACATCTGATTGTTTAAGCCCTCAGTTGTTCTCCATTTCTAGTCCATTTAGGAGGAAGAGACTGTTTTTAATGAGGATGCTCCATTGTGTACCTCTTGCAAGATTATCCCTTGGTTGGCCATGGCTGATGCCCCCCATCCTTACCACTTCTCCTCTGAGCGATTCTCCAGTGCTGCCCACAGTGAAACACAGAGCTGTTGTCCATATACCAGCAGGCACAAACACCCCTTTGCAGCAAGTCAAGGGAGCTCAGCGCATGAGAGAAGTGAACTCAGGCTTAAGTCAAGACCTTTTCAAAACCAGCCACACTGGGGCCCCTTGCTAGGAGCAATTTCTTGAGTGTGCCCAGCTACCACATCCGAAACACTGGTAGATGTGTGAAGGAGGGGCCTTGCAGCACCTCTTCCTTTGCTTCTGGTTTCCTATTATCCAGCCAAAGGTACTCAAGGGGTTGAGGGGCTCATGATCCCTCCCCTTTCATGCCCCAGTTCTTGCAGACACATCCCATGTGGCAGAGCAGTGGTCCCCATGGGCTTGGACCAACCTTGCCTCTCTCTAGCCAGTTAACGCCCAACCTACTAAGCTAACAGAGTTAAATACCGGGTGCATGGGAACTCCTTCTAGTTAATAGAGCAGAAACAATCAGCAAAACCACCTACTTTGTCAGCCTTGGAGAAAAATGCAGCTATTTTCACCCAACAGCCCTTGCTGAAGCCAGCGAGCAGCTCCTCCTTGCATGACAGCTCCCCAGCTGCACTCACGGCTCAGCAGCATCATTGCCCAACTCATCAAAAAGCCACACAGCAACAAGCACTTCAGGTGGAAAACCAAATAATGATTGATTTGAGCACTGCCACCACTGTGTGGGACTGGAAGCCTCAGAAGTGCGTGCTTCTGAGCTACTAACATAGCTTGTTGGATGGAAAACTGATGAAGCAGTGTCATAGCTTAAGGACAAGAAGTTACTCAGTTATCCAAACTTGATATTTTTCAATGGCAATCCTGGTCTTAAAGCAGCTGAGCCCCAGTGTTTTCCAGTGAGAAAAGTTTTCCACCTTCTGGCTGTACATAAAGGGAGCTCCAAGCATAGGGCTGGTAGGGCAAGGCGAGGAGCCGAGTTCTGGTGTTACAGTGCTGGGGCACCACTGTCTTGTAGATCCAACCCCTACCAAACCAATTTGCTTCGAGACAGCGTGCGGAGGTACCTGCAGCTGCCGACGGACCAGACAGTGCTGATACTTCACGCCAAAGTCGCACAGAAGTCATATGGCAATGAGAAAAGGTGGGATATTATTCCAGCTTCTCCTATAGCCGCTTCCAGCCCAGCTACCTAAAGCTCAATGTCAGCCTAGCTAGATTTCTCTGATCTAAGCAAATGATTTGACATTCCCCCTCCCCATCCGCTCACAACCTCTTTGCATTCAAAACCATAATTCAGTCTTACTGAACAACACAAGAAGGATATTAATCCTCAACTGCATCCATGCCAGTGAGACATTGCTTGCGGTCAGGTTCCTCCCAGGAAGCACTGGAGATCAGAAATCTGAAGTAAAAGAAGGGGAGAAAAGATTTGAATCTTACCCACCAAGAATGAAATTATGAAGAGGAACGGGAGGGAAGGTTCACGTTTCAAGTGCTCTGGAAAACTTGCCTTAAAATCCAAAGGGCCACAGCAGGGACTGGGGCGTTCCCGTCAATGCCCACAGCCTCCAAAAAGCTGCTATTTTTGTAAATCCTGCCCACGCTGCAAAAACACCTTGAGGTTCTGGCTTGAATCTCTCAAATCTCTGCTCCTGGGCAGTGACGTCAGACTGTGGCACTGCAATATAATTAATTCTCCATTAATCCTTGGGATATAAATAAACCTCCATTATTACTGAGTGTGAAGTAGCTCTGAGGCACCAAGCTCTGCCTTTAAGGCATAACCCACCCAGGCCCCAGGAGCCAGCTCTAGGCTTAGCTGGCTGTGCCTACAAAGTCTTCAGTGCCCTGATGGTCCATAGGTAAATGTTTTATTTCAGGACTGCGTCTTCCAGCTGGGAGGGAAGCGCCTGTGCTGCTTCTCCTCTGGGACAGCCTCGTTCTCCTGCTCCTGGGGGGCAAGGGATGAACATGAAAATCAAATGCCAGGTCTAGAGAAGAGCAAGCCAGCACAGAGCTGCCAGGTTAAAGTTTAAAGGTGCTGGTGCTGTTTTGCTTCACGATGGGAATCAGGGGCCCATGCTGTGGATGACTTCTTTAAATAAACTCGTACCCAGGACTTTACGGCTCTGAAACATCCAACCCTCTGCCCTGGTGTTTTCTGTGCTAGTGCTTTATCCAGTATCAATAGGGGATGAATTTGCACCATTCACACAAGTGTAAAGATAGTGGAAACCCAAATAAAACACAGGAAAATAAGTTTCCAAAACCCCTGGCTATAGATTTATTTGCGTTGGGCTCTGAATCTAGCTGTGAATGCAAACTCTGTTCCCAACTGGCCGAAACTCCAGCCTGGCAGAGGCAGGGGGCCTGATCCCTTCTTGGCTCAAGGCATGGGGGGCCAGAGTGCCCTGTCCTCCCCACAAGGGGCTGTCCCATGACCTGCAGCCAGTGCAGGGCAGAGGGGCTGAGACAACTGCTTCAGCAGAGCCCGGTTCCCCCCACCCCAGGCCTTTGCTGTAGCATCACATACCACCCAGAGCACAGGCTTGTTCCTGATGCTGGTCTCTGCTCTCAGAGCCATCCCACTGACCCCAAGCAGCTTTTCTGGGTAAGAAAATGCCCTCTTCTCTCTGCAGGTTTTTCTGCCCCCCACCTTGCGTTTACCTGAGCGGGCCAGGATGGAAGTTAAAGCAGGAGCAGATGAAAGGTAAGTGCTGGGCAGCAGCCCTGGACCTCTCCTACCTCAAGGCTGAGCCCTCTGTGGTCCAGACCCAGGGAAGATTGGACCCTGGACCTGGGCCACCCACCATACCAGGAGGAACCAAGCCCATACCTGTGCAGGTTCTGGAAGGTGCTTCTCCCAATCTCTTCCAGCCAGGGACCCGGGAGATGCAGGTTTGCAGGTGTGCGGGTACATGGGACTGGACAGCATGGGCAGCAGCCTGATGGAGACCCAGAAGCTCAGCTTTGAGAAGCAGCCGGATGCAAAGGTAAGACCCTCTGCTCCCTGGGGCTGTAAGGACACCACTGATGCAGGGGTTGGGTTGTCTTCAGCATCACCCCACACCCTGGGATGTCACATCCTCCCCTTCCTTGGGATGTCGCAGTCCTTCCTTCCTAGCCATCACTCCCAGCTCCTGCTCTGCCACCCTGTTGCATGCAGCAACCCAAGCAGCCGGGCAGGCTCCCACACCTTGCAAAGAGCCCTGTCTTTGAGCTCCATCTTTTCAGGTCAGCTGCCCTGTGGCAGGCAAGCTGCCAAAGTTTGCACAGCTCCCTCAGCACTGCAGCCTTCTCCCAGTGAGCAGCACTGCTGCTTATCACAAAATGGAAACCCAGGGATTCATTTGCAGATAAACAGCCAAAAAAAAACCCCACTGACAGATCCCAAAGTTCAAGAGCTTCAGCAGAGCTCTGGCATCTTTCGATAGAGTAAAAAATAGAAGACAAAGAATTATCTGGGGTCCCTGAAGAGTGCGGGATCTGAGTCGGGCCAGAAACCTCACAAAAAGAGCCTTTGTTTGCAGTGCTTGCATTGCTGCTAAAGTACAGTGTATCAGCCAGGACAGGGGGGGAAACCATAAACCCAGGGTTATTTCTCAAGTTATGTGGGATAAATCACACGTGAACATTCATTTCCATGAGGAATTCTCTGCCCCCAGTGTAAATAAAGCCTCTGTCAATCCGCAGCTCTTCATTCCACCTGTAATAACATCTCCGGTCGTTTCCCCCTTTAAATGAACTCAGGGCTCTTTGAAAGGGTGCTATTATGCCCTTGCAGGGCAGTGAGGAGGGTGAGGAAGGCTGGTGGGGCTGGGCTGGAGCTGCCAGCAGCCCCTCTCTGCCCTTGGCAGGGATTTGGCTGTGCGAAGGCGCTCTACATCTCAGACACGGACAAGCGTAAGCATTTCCGCCTGGTCCTGAAGCTCTTCTTCAGCAACGGGCAGGAGATCGGCACCTTCCACAGCAAACTGATCAAGGTCATCTCCAAGCCCTCACAGAAGAAGCAGTCACTGAAGAACACAGACCGTGCGTATGGGGATGGCTCTGCAGGGAGGAAGATGTGAGCACAGGGTGGGATGCTGTCCAAGCGCTCACAGCTTGGCTCCGGAGTGGTCCAGGTTGAATCCAAAGCCCAGGGACACCCCTAAAAGAGGATGTATCTGGAATATTGATGTCTCCTTTCCAAACAGTTCACCCACCACCATGTGTAAGGCACTGGTGCCAGCATGCTCCCCACACCTTTCAAAGCCAGCAGGGCTGGCACTCACATACAGAGAAGGGCAGCCAGGGAGGATGCTGGCTCCTGCCAGGCTGGGAGCACCACTAACCGGGACTTGTCCTCCCCATAGCTGAAGCACAGACCTGGCAGGCACTAACCCAGCCACCTCTCCCCGCAGTCTGCATCTCCTCGGGCTCCAAAGTCTCCCTCTTCAACCGCCTGCGCTCCCAGACCGTCAGCACCCGCTACCTCTCTGTCGAGGGGGGAGCCTTCATCGCCAGTGCCAGGCAGTGGGCAGCCTTCACCCTCCACCTGGGTAAGGAGCCTCATAGGGCTTCTGGCACTGCCAATGCCCAGGGCTGCCTCACTCCCACCCTGGCTCTGCCATGCTGCAAAGTCGATTCCTGATTGCAAAAAGGGTGGGAATTAGCCTAGGGATGTGGGAACCTGGCTCAGGTCTCACCTCTGCCCACCGTTCCTGATGTGTCTCTGGAGCTGGTAGCTATTTCCCACTGGCTTTGAGGGTAGGCATCATGCCCGGAGGTCACATGGGCTGTGACAGGGTCAGCATGAGCTATGTTGGTCTGGAGGTTCAGAAATCCAAGCAAGCAACTTGCCTGGAAGAGGCCAGAGCCCAGCAGCATCCCTACCTCCAGTGATGCCCCTGTGAGGTTCTGCATCCCAGTTGCACTTTTCTGTGCTGGGCTCCCAGAGAGCAGCAGCCTCTCCAAGCAGTGAGCACCTGCAAAGGGGAGAAAGCAGTAAGAAAGCACCAGCACAGCGCATAGTGAGGCAGCCCAGGTTAATCCGCTCCCCTGCTCAGAGCCGTGACTGCCTCTCTCACTCCCCGCAGCCAATGAGCACTGCACCCAGGGTGAGTTCCCCCTGCGGGAAGGGTACATCCGCTACGGCTCCGTGGTCCAGCTGGTCTGCACTGCCACTGGCATCACCCTGCCACCCCTGGTAAGCCTCCATCGCTGTGGGTGTCAGGCACAAGGACCTGGCTGCTCTGAGCATCGGGTACCATCCCAGGGATGCTGCTAATGCCCACAGATCATCCGGAAGGTGATGAAGCAGTATGCCATGCTGGACGTGGACGAGCCCATCTCCCAGCTCCACAAATGCGCCTTCCAGTTCCAGGGCAGCGACCGCATGTATCTGTGTCTCTCTACAGAGAAAGTGATCCAGTTCCAGGTATGGCAGCATGAGGAGGGGATGAGGACCCCTGCAGTGTTCCCTGTCCTCTCTCCAAGCTCCTCTGTGTTGCTGCTGGCTGGAGAACATGTCACCAGGAGGTGTCTTCCAGCAAAGGGGGTTTGCATCCAAATTAAGGTCAGAATCGCTGCATAGCCATTTGCCTCTGGGTTGCCTGCTTTGGTGGGACGTTGTCACCAAGGTCTTTTCAAAGGCATCACAATCCCCATTTCCTAGTGAGGAAAGCAGTCGCTTGCTGGAACTGAGACACCAAAGGCAGAACCCTGGCCTCACGGTCCCCACTGCAGTGTGGTGCTGTGAACTCTCCACAGGCATCTCCCTGCCCGAAGGAAGCCAACCGGGAGCTGCTGAACGATGGCTCCTGCTGGACAATCATTGGCACCGAGACAGTAGAGTACACCTTCAGTGAGAGCCTGGCCTGTATCCGTGAGCCCGTCAGCCCTGTGCCACTCATCACTGCCCTGCAGGTACGTACAGCAGCAGCCACAGGTCACCCCACCTCTCCATCACCTGCTTCCTAAGCCCTTGCAGTCAGCATCTCCCAGTTTTGGGATGCTGTGGGAATGCCCAGGTCTGGACTGCTGCAGCGGGGACAGGATGTGCAGCAGGGATGGGATGCGCAGGCAGAGCATTCTGTGGGAGAAGCAGTCTGGATCATTCCACCATGTAACACGCTGCTGTGCACTCTGCCCGTCACAGCTCACCGGTGGTGGGGACGTGGCCATGCTGGAGGTGCAGGGGGAGTATTTCCATGCACACCTCAAGGTCTGGTTTGGAGATGTAGAAGCAGAAACGATGTACAGGTAACATGGCTGGGGAGCAGGGCATGGAATGGCAGCCAGGTTTGGGCTGTGCTGGGCAGCTCTGGGAGAGATGTGGCTGTTGACCTTGGGGACAGGGGCACTTGCACTGCATGTTCTGAGGCTAAGCACGGGAATTGCAAGGAGAGGCAGGGATGAGTGTGGCTGGCGCCTGCTGTCTGCCCTGGCTGCAGTCAGGATAGTGATGGAGGGGATGACAGGGACCTCAGGGGGCTGCAAGTGACCAAGCAGCCTTGGTAGAGCAGCACGAAACACTGGGGAGGAAAGGGTAAACGAGCTGGAGGCTTCACAGGGAGCTCAGGCTGGAGGAGACATGCTGACACTCACTGCCAGCGCTCCTGCGGGGGACTCTCCTTATTTAACACACATTTTCCTCTCCTGCACTGTCCCAGGAGCCCCAAGTCTCTCATGTGCGTTGTCCCTGATGTCTCTGCCTTCGGCAGTGACTGGAGGTGGCTGCGATACCCCATCACGGTCCCACTCCTGCTGATCAGGGACGATGGCCTCATCTACTCCAGCTCCTTCACCTTCACCTACACCCCAGAGCAGAGCTTCATCCCAGGGCAGCAGGTCCTCTCGGATGTCCCGCAGGACTCAGACAAATTAATTGACAGCATCCATCAGGAGTTCACCAGGACCAACTTCCACCTCTTCATGCAGAGCTAGCAAGCTGGGCAGGCAGAGGCTTGGCCTGGGAAGGGAAAGCAGCCTTGAGCCATACTGGGGTTCTCCATCCAGGGCTTGGGGTGGCTCCACCAAAGGGTCCTCCCCATGCATCAAACACCCACCATGTTCCTATGATTTGTTGACTTGTTCCTTCTTCATGGCAGCATCTCACCCTGCAGAGATCTCGCATGAGAGCATCAATAAATCAGGCTTGAAGGACTCTTTACAGATTCAATTGCCTCTTTACTAACCTTCATGATTTACCTCTTGTGCTGGCACAGAGCATCACTGCTCCTTTGATGTCCTCAGTCCATATATTCAAAGGCCAGGATGGAGGGGGATGATGCATGAATGTGACCTTATGTCTAATTGACCTATACCAGGAATTGCTGCATTGCTTCTGTGCTTTTCAGTAATGGGGAGCTGATTTCCAGCAGCCAAATACCCAGCAACAGATGTTTTGGTTTTTTATTGGAGGCCCAAATGGGGTTATTTCAAAAGGAAAAGGGAAAAAAAAAAGAGAGAAAAAGCCCTTCAGTGTGAAACCAGCCCCTTCCTACTGCTGTGGCTCTGCTGAGCTCTGTTGTTTTACACACTTATTCACACACAGAAACTGCAGTGCTGGCACCAGCAGGAAACTGCTGATCTAAAGATGCCATAAAAAGAAGCCAGGCTTCTTGAAGCCAGACCCGAGCATTACACAGAGTGGGTCTTAAAGTTTTATTTAGACTTTAGATCTCCGAGGCATCAAAAGACTCGTGGTGTACCTGGAAACCCGCTGGTTTGGCAGCCCTGAGCTGCGTTTTGAAACAACCCAATTGCCAAACCCATAGAGGTTTTTAACCCACACTGAACTCAGCAGCCGGGAGCAGGGGAAGCACAGTGTCCCGGGACCCACACACGGGCATCCCTGGCTCATTGCCTGACTTACCTGCGCAGTTTGGGTGCTGCCACTGCACAGACTGACAGCCATGGCTCCAGATGTTGAATTCAGGGCTGCATGGGACCAATGGCCTTACACAATCCAGCATGGAGATGGACAGGGGTGCCCGGTGTCTCCGTCTGCAGCTCATACATGGCCCTGGCTCCCCTGGGTCTCCAGTGTCCTAACCCAGGGCTTCTCAGTGGGCAGCACCTTCCTAATCTCTACCAGGAGAATGGTTTCCTTCTTCTGCAAAACAAGAATCTCACAGAAGGTGAAAGGCTCTTGGCAGACACATCTGTGTGCATCTGGAGCTGCCGCTGCTGCGGGAGCGACTTGGGGAATATTACAGCACATGGCAATAGCCAAAAGCTGGCAGGGGAAAGGGCTGGAGGACAGAGGAAGGGGAGCAATGTGAAGGGTGTTCAAAGTGGAGCAAGTGCCTCAAGCAGGAGGCAAGATCCAGTGCACTCAGGTGCTGGCAGCAGTGGTATGAGGCCTTACTGCTCCTGTTCCTGTGTGGCAGCTGCTTGAGCTACCCCATCAGCTCATGCCTACAATCCCCTGCCTTCACCTCCCCAGCAAATCCACCCTAGCCATAATGTAACTGAGAGTGAGATGAAAGAAACCCTGCAATCAACCTGAATCAATCCCTTGTATCTCCCCCAAAAGCATTTTCTCCTCCCTAGGGAAGAACTGGAAGGCAGTGAAAGGATGGGGCCGAATATTTCCAGCTTCTTTCTGCCTGGGTCCCAAACGGGAGTATCTGGAACCCACAGACTCGTCGACCTGCTCCCTTTCCTTGGAAGCCGGAGCATAATTCACATTTTATGAATGGAAAACACCCATGGCTATATTTAGCAGCAGCTTGGTCCCAAAGAGCAGGAGGAGCGCTGCTTGTTGACTTCAAGGTCTTGGAACAAGCCTGCCTTGTTATGTTTACGGCACAGTGCTTTGCTGGAGAGGCCAAGAAAACACCGAGTGGTTCATTCTTGAAGCCTGATGGATTAAGCAAACAGTCACAGTAACTCAAGCCACATGGGGAAAAGAGAGAGGCAGTGGCGGGCGGGCTGGAGCGGGGTGGGGGGAGCTCTGGAGGCTCCTGCCTTCCCCCAGCTGGCCATGGGCTGCGTTTAATCTGCTTTCCACAGCAGGTCCTGCAAATGGAACCAAGGAGCTTTGCACCTCTTGGAGGAGGCACTTCCATGGGGAACACGTGCTGAGTGTCACTGGCGGAGCTGTTTGTTTGCATAATCGCTGATTAACACAAAGGTCTCGGCCAGGCACCAGCCATCCGATTGTGTGCTCCTGCTCAGGAGTCGGCAGCGCCTGTCTGCAGCCCCCTACAATAACTCAACACATGTCAGGGGTGCACACTCAGACCATCCTGCTGGCTCCAGTGAGCTGGGCTGTCCCAAAGAGCCCATCTGGCAGCTCTTTGCTGTGCTCCTGAATTGTACTTGGAGCTTCCCCCCATCCACAGGGCAGCCAGAAACATGGGGGTAAAATGAGCCCTCCCCCAAAAAAAAACCCTTCACATCACTTCAAGAGGTGGGGATTTAGGAAAGGTATTGAGTACTTCAGGGATGCTCAGGATAACTTAACACTGCGCACCTTTGCACGAGCATCTGGAGACAACGGCAAAGCTTGAAGGCAATGGAGATCCTCTGCTTCCACCAGGCCAGAGCGCCCAGAGCTCCACCACACGGAGCTATTTCAGGTCCCGAGGTGAGCGTCCCTACAAAAACATCAAGAAGAAAATGAGATCCTGGCTCTCCTTCCATAAAACAGAACCCCAGAGGAACACGAGGTCCGCTCCCGGGGCGCCTCCCTTTCTGCCTGGGCTGCGCAGCGCCTTCCAGCCCTTTGGAAGAAGAGCTGCTGCCATCTAGTGAGCCCACCTCCAGCGGCCTGCCTGCTGAGCACCCCCGCACTCATCGCACTGCCTGTCCCACACTGCCGAGGCCGGCCCCAGACCGGGACTGGGCGCTGGTGATCATCGAGGCATCTCCGGCCATGCCGAGGGAGTATCATCTGCCCCACGCAGAGGCTGGGCTGGTTTTTGGCTGGGGGGTGTAAGGATCGGGGCTGGTCTGTACCAGTGAGGTGTTTGCCTCGGCAAGAGCAGCCCAGGGCAGATCCCCAGCGCATCCCCGCACAGCAGCTTCATCCCCTCCACAATACAAGCATGGTTAGGCAGTGGCAGTACTGCCAGGTCCCTGCTGTCCTCCAGGCAGAGCCTCCGGGTGGTCCAGCAGGCCCACGGCCCCCGCTGCTTGCTATAAATGCTGTACCACCAGCCCTTGAGAATGGGGGATATGGGGATGCTGCTCTGCCCACCTGCAGAGGTGGGGCTATAGCCCATTGCACCCCCACTCTGCACAGGGATGCTCAGCATGGTCTTCGCCTGCCAGACCCACACAGGGCTGATGAAAAGCCCCCAGCACACTGCTTGTGAGGGGCTGTCCATCCCACCCTGCACCAAGGGGCTGCCAGGAGCTGCCTGCCTGCATGGGAGTGAAAGGAGCAGCCGAGCCCCAAACCAGCGCCCAGCAAGGGAGCTCACAGGATCCCGCATACACCGGATGAGGCACCACAGGGGCAGAAGAAAAGGCACTTTATTAAACCCGCTCCAGCACATGGCTAAATTAACAACGGCAGGATCAGTGCCGAGAGCCAGGGCGAGGTTTGCTCTTTGCTTTGTGCGCTGGGGAGCACAACCAGGAGCATGACTCCAGGAAAGGAGTCCCCCACCCTGCCTGTGACACCCCGGGTTTGTCTCCATGCCCCTGCCCAGTGCCACCAGCCCCACAGGGCTGCCTTTGTGGCTGTGCGTGGTCACCGACCCCTCGCACCCCGCCAAGAGCTGACACGTGTGCGCACACGCAGCCCCCCCGTGCGGGTTTGAAGGGCTCTTTGTTCCCCTGTGTAATTATACCCGAGCGGGGGAATAGAAATGTGCTGAAAACCCCTCTCTGGACCTTTCTGACAGGGGCCGGGGCGTCCGGCCGCACAGTGGTCCCATTGTTCCCTCCTGCATGCCTGGAGCAGGCAGCCCACACCTCCTGCACCCCTCCTCTTCCCTGAAATAACCGGCCCCTGGTTAAAAAACATCTTCTCCTCTCATAGCATCAATACTGGGCAAAATGCCACAAGCCTCCCCCTGCCCAGGGCTGGTAGGGCCATGCTGCAGCAATAAGGGCAGTGCCCATGGGTGAGCCGATGATGTTTAGCACTGGCAGCACCCCCAGCATCCCAGGGCCTAGCACCAGTCCAGCAGGGGACATCCATGGGGACATCCACACTCGTGTCCTCTGCCAATGCCAAACCTCACAGAGATCTGGGGTCATATCCCAAGTCCTTGCCCTGCCCTATTGCAGAAATGCTCCTGCCCCATGGAGGCAGAGCAGCAATGGACTTACAGCTGCAGCAAACTGGTTTCCAACAATGAACTGGTCGGTGGTGGTTCACCAGGACAGCAGCCTGGAATAGCCAGCCTGTTCCTCATGCTGGTCCCAGCAGATCACCTTCAAAGTTAGACAGCCCCAAGCTCTGGTTCTGCTTTTAGACCGTGTTTCTTCCGGAAGCAAAGAGACATCCATGAAGTGGCCCTGGCCATCATCCTCCTGGTAGCTCCCTGAAGGGCTCAGCAGAAAGGATCAGGGCTTTGGATCACCTTTGCTGAGCATGGACTTGCAAAACAAACTTCTAATGAGCACAACACTCACCTTAGTGGCCAGATCCGGCACAAGCATGGTCTGGGAGGACAGTGGCTGATGCTCCGTATCATGCACATCTGCCTTTCCCAGCCGCATATGCCAGCACCTGGGATGAGAGGCCGCCAGTCCGAGGTGAGCATCGCGTCCCTGCAGCTGAGTGGAGATGCACTCACAGGCCAGTCCCAGTCAGCTTCCCTGCCGTGGGAATCGTGCAGCAGGGAGGCTGAGCCAAGCCAGCATCCCTGCCCTGCAGATCCCCAGGAGCTGGGGCTCCACAGAGCCACCACCGCCCGAGGCTGGGGTGCCGCTGGGAGCCAGGCTGGCTCCACCACACCCTCCGCGATGCTGGGCACAGCCCTCGCAGGTCCGGGCTTGCCCTGGCTCTGGGGACGCGTAGCTGTGAATGCAGCAGCGCATCGCAGTTCACTGACCCTGGGCTGGGACAAGCAGGGGTCCCACGAGCAGCCACTGCCTCTGCAGCCCGGAGGGAGAGGGGAAGGGCTCATCCCCATGGCACTGGGGCAGGATGGGGGTGCTGGTGAGCTGGAGGGCTCTCTGCAGCACAGGGCACAGCATGGTCTGATTCCCAGGCACAGAACAAAGTGGATTTGACATTAAGGGATGAGGTGGGTGCCAGCCCCGAGCCCCTGGAACACTTTGTCCACATAGGGAAAGCTAGCCCAGCACCTCGCCAGCCCCTGCTCAGCCTGAGCACCTCCACATGGTCACTCTGGGGGTCTTCTTTTCCCCAGACCCACGCCATGGCCAGCGCTCGGCTCCTCCCCACAGCTAAGCCTTTTTCAGTGCCTTTTACAGGGAAATGGTTTGCCTGTGGGTCCCAGGTGCCTTTCAGAGCCTAGGACACCCCTTTATGGGCAGCTTGGCCCACGAGCTTCGGCTTCAATGGCTGTGACAGTGACAGAGGTGATGCCTCGGCAATGCTTTTGCTCCCCGTAAGGAGCACAGACCTGGGCTGGGGAGCACTGTAGAAAGCACTTGTTCCCATCTGAGGGCTCAGGAGTTGGTGGCACTTCCAAGTGAGAAGCTGTTCCAATCCCTTCTCTCCAGTCCTGCCAAGGGCTTAGGGCCTTTGGCTGCGCTGAGGGTCTTACAATGAACTGGAAAACAAAAAGGGGGTGGGGGGAAATAAGGGTTAAAAAACAAGGGAGAAGGGACAGGAAAGAGAGAGAAACTAAAAAGGAAATGGAAAACGAAAAAGGAAACAAAAGAAAAAAAGAAAAAGGGAGGAAGGGGAGGGATGGGACGGAGGAACGTGGGAAAAGAGGAGGGAAAAATCAAAGGAGGGAAATAAAGGAGGGGAAAAAGGAGAAAAATAAAGCAGGAACCCCCCGTACCGGTCAGGGTTCGCCGGGAGATGGCAGCAGACTCCAGGCGAGAGGGGGCGAACGGCGCTTCCCGAGCCAAGCGAAGCAGGTCCTCGGGGCTTTGGTTTTAAAACGAGAGCAACGCTGGGAGGGAAAACAAGCTCCCTTATTCCCAAAGACCAGGAATTGACAAGGCTGTGGTGCTGAGGGAGCACCAGCCACAGGCGGGCTGGCCAGGGAGGGCGGAAAGGCAGATGGAGGGAATGGGGACAAACCCACCCCAGGAACCACGGCTCCACTGGGACAGGCAGCCCAGGCTCCTGCTCCAGGGATCTGCAGAGTACCCATCCCACGTGGCTTTGGGAAAAAACAAGGCGCTTTTACGCCGAGGGCGGCTTTGGGAAGTTCATGGGATTCCTGCAGCCCAGGAGAGAAAATAAACCGCATTAAAAGGAAATAAAAGACAAACACAGGTTGCTCCAAGCAGCGCTTCCAGGAACCCGCCAGAGCCACACGAGACCATGAAGGCTGCGGGTGAACGTCATCAGTTTACTGACAAACAGCAGCACCCATGGAGCAAAGGTCAGTTCCAGGAGACCATGGCTTGCATCACCTAGTGCCAGCAGCAGATCCACAAGTGTTCCCTATTCCCTCCCCTTTGAGGGAGCCTGAGTGTGAGGCCTAATTTGTTTCCTCCATCCCCACTAATCCCAACCACCTGGAGTGGGAGTTCCCACCAGGCAGAAGGGAATTAGTTTTCTCGAGGATGATAATCCAGTTAAATACAGCACTTCTCAGGAGACTCGGGGCTTTTCCCAGCAAGCACAGCCCAGGCACTGCCACGTGCCCAGGGACATGTGTCCTGTCCCTTGAGAGCACCAACTTCAGAGTAGAGGGGCTTGGAGAAGCAGTTTCCTCCAAGAAAGATCTTGCTTAAGAGCTGCTTTGGTCCACAGTACCCTGAAGAAGTCACCTGTGGACTTGTTCCCACAACAGCTGATTTCAGGGATGCTGAAACAACTCCACTGGTCACTTGAAGGTCCACATCACTGAAACAGGGCTGGCTTGAAACTCGGTAGATCAAGAACCTGCACACATTACTCTCATATGTTTGAGGGCACAGGCTGCTGTCACTGGGGGACATGAACAAGCCTGTCTCTACTTCCCCCCTGTCCCTTCCCACTGTAAGAGAACAGACCTCTAAAGGTGCCATCACAAAACTGATCCCCAGAGAGAGGGTGGGCTCACCTCCTTGTGCCATGCTGCCTCTGCTTGCCTGGAAGAGCTTCAGCAGCTCCAGAAGCCCAGTGACACTGGTCCTCCAGGAGTCACTTGGGGGTCAAACACTGAAGACAGCTCAAGAGCTACAGACAAAGCCCCTTTGAGCTTCAGGCCACCACCAAGCCACATCCCAGCCTCCCCCCTTTGGTAAACCAAGTTACGCAAACATGAGCTCCCTGTTTCTCCAGCTCCCAGAAAGCTATTTCTGATCAAAAATGGTCAAAGCGCCAGTTTTAGAAAGTAACAGTTTATTTGAGAAAATAAAATAAATCAGTAACAGTGGAAAAACCCCCAAGAGCAATTACACAAGAGAATCTAAACATCCCAAGAAGCAGACGCTGCTCCTGCCTTCCAGGCACCACTGTCCGTTGGCAGCAAAGTCATCCCTTCTCCTTCCCAGTCTGCAGTGACCTCTGTGCAGTTTTTACAGCCTCCCAGAGCCCGCAGATTCCCTGAATACACTTGTATTGGGACCAAGTGAGCCAGTCAACCCTTGGGAAAAGTCTTTTCACAGAGCATCTCAATACAGGGCTCCTCCTGCATTCCCACTTGGCCTGCCCAGCTCTGGAAAGCAGCTGCCACCGGCTGAAGCTGAACTTCTGTTCTACTGCCTCTGTGAATTTGGCCTAAAGCCTACAACAAACCGTCAGTGAGGAGGCTTCAGGAGTCGATGAGATTGCTAAACAGCCTTCACAACCAATCTGGTTTTGTGCTGCCTAATGCTCAGTTTGGGGGCCCACACTCTGGTCTTCTCCTGAGCCACACCAGATTCAGAGAGCTGCAGGAGGAAGCGACTTGCACGAAGTTCTGTAACACCTTGAAACAAATGCATTGGAACACACACTACCCTTCGCTTTATGAGCGCTGGGGGAATCAGTCTAACTCTCAGAAGAGGTAGGAGCTATGTACATGATCTATTAAGAAAGATCCACCATGGGAGGTTCAGAGCTAGCCCTCTAAGAAAGCTCAATGCTCCCAGCTGAGACAGACTTTCAGCTACCAAAGGCAGCCCCTTGCAAGAGGCAGGTACTCAGCCCAGCACTACAGGGACTCTGCAATGCAGCCAGCCTCCAAAACAAAGTTATTTCCTCCATACTGTGAGCTTCCAAAGAGTAACCCCAGGTGGGGATCTCTGCTCCAAAGAGGATCAAACCTGACATATCCCCAACCACCTGCTTACAGGCACAGTCCAGGGACACTCGACAGAGCCTGAGGGCTCTGGCTGTTCCCAGCTGCATCCCAAGCATCAGACAAGACACTGGACAAACAGCAGCACAAAGGAGACCAAGCCTCTTGCACACAGTAAGGCTGCTGAAGAACTAACTCCAGCCTTTTCACTCTTAACTGCATTATTCCTCAGTGAAATAGATAATATATAGCTCTATAGGACCGATTATAATACATTACAGGCTAGAAATACTCTTTTCTTTTCCCCTACTTCAATCATATTATGAATCCAATTTTGCATACAAATTAATCCTAGAAGTTATTGCTTTGCATTTATAATTAAAATTCACAGAATAAAGCTTAAATAGTTTTCACAGAGACTTATTATATTAGTGTTTTACATAAAAAGGATAAAAGCTACCAACCGAGAGCAGCCATTTCAGAAGCTATAAATAATTCTATTAAAAAAAATAATCAATTCCTAAAAAAGTTATGGGAAAGCCATAAATACCTTTACCCTCTACAGTAGCTGCTATAGAACTAGAAGAAACCTGTAACACACTGTAGCTAGCTCTGCTTCAGTTGAGAATATGAATCATACAAAACAACTCTAGAAAAATGCCCGGCCAAAGGAAACACAAAGGGAATGAAAAAATAAATCTGAGGAAATTAAAAAAGTAGATTTTTTTTATTATTATTTCAAAACAATTTCTACAAACTTTATATAAAAATTAAGACTATTTTCTTTAAAACTTCGTTATTAAAAAAAAAAAACACAAAAAAAACCTCCTACAAGTAATCCTTGCAAAAAAAAAAAACCAAAAAACAACAGGTAAGAGACTGAAGGCAAGGAAAGGGGGTCCCCATAGGCAAACAAAGGTGGCTGTCCAGATTTCATGGACTAATGACCCTTGCCTAGGGCTGACAGGAAGAGACAGAAGTCTCCTAGGGAAGACATTCCCATAGGCCCTTTATGGCATTCAGGGATTAAGCCCCTATGGGCTCTTTTTACTCCCTTGATAAGGCAACATTATCTGTAGTGTAAGAAATTCATAAATAGTTCTCCACAAGAATGCTTCACACACCAGCCTGCTGCAAGACATCTATTAGCAAGACTTATCAAAAAAACCATCTTCTAAAGAAGCAGCCAATCTGAGCTCAGCACACCGGGTGCAAACACATGGTGTTCACTTCCATACAGTCTGCTTTGTGCTTATACGCCCTCTATGAAACCAAGCAGAAAATTTGGCATCTTGATTCTTTTTACACTAGCTTTAGAAACAAGAAAAAAATACACTGAGGTTTATTTTTTTTTCAGACTCTTTGTATTTCATTGGGCCCTTGGTAGCTGAGTGGGATGGGAAGGGTCACGTAGGAAGTTTGTTTTTTCTCAAAGTCACTTTGAAATTCAATCCAAAAAAAGAGCATTTGTTCAGCCCATCTCATCTGAGGGCACAGTGTTTCCATACAGTCTGTTTGTCCCTTGATGGGCACAAGGTGCTGCTGAGCTTTAAGCATAGAACTCATTTGTTGGGGCTTTCTTGTAGATGGGTTTCTTCCCAAGGTCATAACTGCCTTCATCCTTTTTCTTCATGCGATAGACTAAGATGAGGATCAGGAAGACAGCAAACAGGAGGCCCACTGCCCCTCCTGCAATGAGAGCTGAGGAGGAAAATAGAGCATGGAGTAAGTCTTGGACAACTATAAACCACCAGCTACATCTCAAAGTCTGCTTCAAGAGAACCAGCCCCCAGAGCCTGCGTGTCCATGTGCCTGTCACCACGTGTGCTGGCATTTTCTGCAATGGGTACATTATTGGCAGAGACCAGAAACTGCTTTCAATCCAACCACAGAATAATCATGTTCCACATTAACCAGTTTGTGTTGGTCTTCCTGTTCAGTGCAAGAAAGAGGTTTTGACAAAAAGACACCTCGATGTGTGGAGGCAAAACAAAAACGCCCACCACAACCAACAAGCAGCCTCAACACCAGGAGAATGGTATAGCTCTGATTGAAATGCTTTATTAACTACCTATGTGAGCACACTCTGGAGACTCTGCATTTCAATTTAACAGCACTACTGCCAATACCTCCCTTCAAAAAAAACCCACACCCACCACAATAACTAGAAACCATGAACCCTCAAAAACCCCAACAAGATCTTCTCTCTCCTCATACCAAGGGTGGCCACAAGAATTCAGTAAAGTTTATCCTTTGCTGCGGCACCTACTCATTTCACTAATCAGCTTCATTAGGTGGCTTTGTAATACACAGTTCCAGGCACTCCTGACTCAGAGGATGGCTGCAGATTGGCAAGATGTGCCAAGGTTTGTACTAGGACCATCAAGCCAAGTGCTTGATGAAGTGTGCCTTCAGACAGATCTGTCTCACATGCTGAGGAGGAAGCCAGTCATTTGGTTTTGCTCTAGACAGAAATACTTCAGATTTTTAACAGCTGACTAGGTGTTTAAATCCCTTAGAGAAGTTGTTTGGTTCCTGGCAATGATCAGAACAGGCAGGACTAGGGCAGAAGTTAGAAGGAAAACCCCTGCATTTGATATAAAATGATGTAATTTATTTATGGCTAGATACGCCTCTTGTTGGGATAGTACCTGGATGCAGAGCAGCTGCCATATTCTTGTGTGGCACTGTTGGCTTAGCAGTCACCTGGCAGCTCAAAACCAAGCTGTTTACCCCAGCAAGGCAAGCAATAGGCTTTTCTGTTCAAGAACTAGAAGGCAGGAGTG
This sequence comes from Psittacus erithacus, assembly GCA_009867235.2. Classification (NCBI taxonomy): domain Eukaryota; kingdom Metazoa; phylum Chordata; class Aves; order Psittaciformes; family Psittacidae; genus Psittacus; species Psittacus erithacus. The sequence goes on along the minus strand of WYDI02026990.1, from coordinate 21,478 downwards.
ACCCTGCTACAGGTAGTCACAAAGGTAACACATCTCACTCCCCTCATCAGCAGGGAGCTGCTCCCCAGGCAATTACAGAAGCCATTATGATTTACAGTATTAATGATTTATCAGGGATAAGGTGAAGTATTACCTGTAAGGACTTCTGTTCTTTCAAAGATGCTGCTGTTGGCTGTACTTGCCGCAGAGATCTTGTTGGGCAGGTTCTCTTCAACAGGTACAGCTTTGCCTGGAATGATTTCATTGTCCACCATTGTGTTTTTCTCCTTCCCTTCTATCTTCCCCTCAGTATCTCCAGGGATATAGTTGTCAGATATCTACAGAACATAGACAAACCACACCCATCAGTAAGCAGCACCCAGCCTGCCTGCAACTCAAAGTGGGAGGGTATGCAGGGAGAAGAAAGTTTGCTTAGTGCATTACAAGAACACTGTTCCTGCTCAAGCAGTTAGAGTCATCTTGATGCCATGTCCTGCAGGGGAAAGGGTATTCCACAAAAGCTTCATGGACAGACAAGAGTAGCTCCACATTGCTTAAAACATGCAGAGGCAATACCTACCACAGGAGCATCCACGGTGGTCAGATATATGGCATCTTCAGAGTCCAAGTAGTCTGCAAAGGGGAACAAAAGAAAAAGTAAGCAAAAAGGACATGAAATTTTCCACTCATGACATTTCTCCAGAATTCAGACACTTCCTGCAGTACCAGCAACTGCAGACAGAACTAGGACTGTAATTCCCTCTTACCTACTAGTACTTTTACAACTTAATTGCTTTGATTGCACAAGACCATGAGATGTAATCTTAAAACCAGGAGATGCAATCTTAAAACCAACACCTCTCACATGGGAGAGGTCTTCAGCTGGACCCATTGGTCCCCCTGCAGATTATCAGGAGCTGCCCTGCTAAGCAAGTCTGCTATAGCTTGCTAAACTGATGCTAATGGAGGACAATGCTCTCACCACCCACCCCTAAAGGAGAGTTTGCCAACCCTTGAGTTACCAGATCTGCCTTAACATGTCAGACACCGATTTCAGCACTTGTTCTTTCCCATTTAGAGAACAAATGTTCACATAAAGGGGACATGGAGCTATAGAAACTGGTTTGGGCAGGGAGCTTTGCATGTCACAGAAAGTTCACCTGAACAAGTTAGTCCTTCACCTTGTTTGGCCTTAGCTAGGGTACTAACTTTAAGTCTTTTAGCACTGCATCAACAATAGATATTTTAAGTTTCTCAGAAGTTCTTTGGCATTTGACAGGAAAGAGATCCAGCTCATGAGCTGCCTTTTCACTTGCACTAAGACAAGCTTGGCTAGACTCCATCTGCTCTTCCCAAGTGATTCAACATCATGGTACACCACTTTCACTGTTCTCATCTGTGAGTGACTACAATTCAAAGGGTGTTCTCATCCCCACCTGACACTGCCCTTCCCTCTGGAGCTCTGGCTGTGCCTTTAGCACATCAGTCATGGGCTGGTCCTGGAAGAAATTTCACAACATCAACTGAAGGAGGATCTATTCTCTTACCCCACTTACCTCCAGACCCAGATGTCTCATCTATATCTAACTCATCAGAAGTTAAGTGAGGCCTGAATTCACCAATGTCTTCATCATCTGGCAAGTCTCCGGAGGCAGGGTACTCAAGCCATCGGGCATCTATGGTCTCTGTTTCTCTCACCTGTAAACGAGGGTGGAGAAGTGTTAACTATCAGGCAACTCCTCAGAAGCATTTCACAAAAGGCCAGGAATTCTGGAGCCTGTGCTAAGCAGATCACTTCCATCAGAAGAACACTAAATGCTGAACCGCCTCCCCACCAAAAGCATTATCTGCGTCAGCCTGAAAATAGCTGAATTCCCCTAGAATTTCTCAGAACAGAAGTGAGAGCCAGCATAGGAGGGGAATTTCCTACAGGTTCAGAGGGCAAAAATAACACAACAGGATCTTGGTCAGGAGTTTGTAGCAAAAGCATTTGGAAAAGGAATACCTTCAGTTTGTGATAAGGGGAGATTTGGAAGGACTTGCTATTCCCAGATAAAAAGCTTGGCACCTACAGGTCAGGTTTTTGTATAGGATTGAAGCCTCACAACAAGGCAGTTTGTTGCTTCTTTTGTGGAGAACAAACCTACTTTATCACCCAAGGGTTAAAAACTGGTCTGTCAGTTCAGCTGAATTGCAGTGCAATATAGTGTGATGGTTCAAGAGCACTTGCTATCAACAATGACTTGCCTGAAGGAAGAGCTTCCTCTGCCTCACCTCTTAAAACACACATAAACAAGCAAGTCTGCAAAATGAAGTCCATGATCCTATGGGCAGATGACTGCGTGTTAGCAGGAGAGTCTCCCAGAGAATCAGCTGTTTGGCCACAACAGCAATTTACACACCAGTACTCATCTGCACTTGGACCTTCGAGGAGCCACAAGCCCTCATCAAGCTTGTGCTATTTCCCCAGAACTATTTCTCCTCACCTCACAGCCCTGGGGCCAGCCTCAGTGAGGGTACCACAGGTACGAATGAGATCTCAGGTTGCTCAACACCAGCCCACAAATTCCACTAGCTCCAGATACTTCCACAGCCATGAAGTCATCCACATGCTGGGGGACTTGACTCCTTCCCCTAGGGCAAAAAGCACAACTGGAGGGATGGGTCCCATAGCTAGGGGCTAAACTGTGTTTTTTCGTACTGTTCCCACAGAAAGATTGAGACATCCTTCAGAGGGATTGTCTTCCCAGGAAAGCATTGTTAAAGCATCCCTTTACTCCACAGTCCTGCACATCCAATGGCTCTTCTTAATGAAGAGGCTTAACACGAGCCTCACGGGGTGAGGATAAGAGACTCACAGGGCTAGTTAGAGGTGGGTGACACCAGCCAAGCCCCAGCGAGCCCCTGGGCAGCTGGGATCTGCCTTCCTGCCCTCCTGGCCAGGAATGGCCCATCCTACAGCCCAGCAGTGACACTGAGTGACTAATTACATCTGCTATTGATCTCCCAAGTGAAGGCCAACAATCAGGAACAAGCCATGTGTCAGCTTCCTCTGCTCGCAGGCCCAGCCCTGACCTCCCTGCCCAGTAGCTCACTGGTTTTGCCACAAAGAAGGCCTTGTGGTCAGGACAAGATGTTTCTCATTTTGCTTAAGGAGCAGTGGCTACTAGATGTGCTCCTCATCAGCTTATTGAGGCATCTTTGGTTTCCCCAGCAACTCTGCTGGAGAAGAACTGAATAAACAACCAAGAGGGCATGAAGTGCTGAGGCCACCTCTCATCCCAGACCCCTGCCTGACACTGGGTGGTGGGAAGGGAGCTGGGGAAGCAAGGCCAGCTGGGAAGAAACCCCCTCCCAGCCTGGAACGAGGCATTCCTAACATTATGGATCACTCGCTCTAAGGCAAATTCATTTCAAGATATGTGAAACCCAGCCAAAACCAGACCTGCAATGAAAATTGCTGCCAGCATCCAGTAGCTATTCCTAGGACAGCTTCTGGCTGTTCCATCAAAGGGCAGGAAGGGCCCAATTCCCTTTTAGGGTACCAGGGCTGGGGAGCACATTTGCTGCAGACTTGAGCCTGGGCACATCCATGATGGGAAAAGCACCGTGCAGAGCTGCACCCCCTGTGCCAGCTCATGCTGTGCTTCATTATGAGTCACCAGCCAGTGCCCGAGCAAGGGCAGCTCAAGAAAAGCCAGGTCTAAGCCACGGTGTGGCTGGGGAGCTGCTGCCTTATCAGCTCAGGCCAGCCGTGAGCAGAGAGGTGGCAGCCAGCCATGGGGACTAGTGTATATTGCAGAACACACCAGGTCCAGGTTTAGCTATCAGAAAACCCTATTAAAATAAGGGGAGATAGTGTTTACAAGCCAGAGGACATGAGAAGGAAATGACTGACTCACAAGGGTAAATAAGATTATAAGGGAGCGTTCCCTGAGCTCACTCTTCATCATCCTCTTGTGCAAGGACAAGGAAGTTCCTGGAAGCCCTAAGAGCTTCTCAAACCACACGGACATCTTTCCTGTGGGCAGTGAGCCTCATTTTACAGATTAATCTGCCAGGAAAGTTAGAGGGCTGCTGGGCACCTCCAGGTTTCAGGACAAACTTTCCTAGGGAGAAGGCTCCCACTGGAAGCTGGGGCATGGGAAGCCTGGGAAGAGTTAACAGTGGTGCAGCTGTGCTCGAAGGGCAGGTCTGGGGCAGGCACATTCCTTGCATACACACCTGCAAGAGGGCACACAGGCACTTTCACAAGGGCTCTGGGCTTCCCAAGTGCCACATAAAGTGCTCCACAGAGTATTGCTTTAAAAGTGCAGCCCTTTCCAAGAGGGTTCAGTCCTCTCTACGGCTCTGCTGCGAGGTGAAGCAGCACCACGGAAGGTGCGCGTGCTTCCTCTGGGCTGGCAGGCTGCAGCCAAGAGGAAAAAGCCCGGAGACTGCCGCAGGATGACAGTCAACCCTTGCCAAGTCATCTCTGGCCACATTAAGCTTAACACCTCTTGTAACTGCCAGCTGGAGAAGGGCATCGGCTGCTCCGAGTCTGCTTCCCACCTCCTGTCATCTCAGCACTGGAGCTGGGCCAGGGACTTGCTGGGAGAGCCGGACTGAGCACTGCACGCCTCCACCTCACCCTGGCAGCTGAAGTGGAGCCCTATGATCAATATGGTCCCATCCAGGAGGGGTCTGTACAAAACCAACCTTCCCTGCAGGAGTCTAGATCCAGGATTTTTTCCCCCTCATGTTAAGCAGCTTTATCCCCAGTAAGCACCAACAGGAGATTAACCAACATGCTGGGGAGCAGCAGCTTTTCCTGCCTACCAGTGGCAAAATAAATACGTTTATTCCCTGCCAGCCAACCAGCACATCAGGCACATGAACCATGAGCCCCATTCCTGGAAAAGCTGGGCACAGAGGTCCCATGTTTGAGCCTGGACAAGGCTGCACTGCTGGATGAGACCATGCACTGTTTGCTCAGCTCAGGCACAGGAATTTCACCTGCTACACTCCATCCAGAGCCCCCCCATTCGGTGCTCCTGGGGTCTTCACTTACAGCCCCAGCAATACTACCAGCCTCTTCTCAAAGCATGTAGAAGCTTTTATTGAGGCAGCAAAGCAAAGTTTCTGTTCAATGTGTGCATTTCCCCAGCCGCTGGCTAGCTCTGGGAAATGCCAAACCCAGGCAGCTCGCCTGCCCCAGCCCACACGTCCTCACCACAGCCTTTGCAAACCCTTTCAAAATAACCCAAATGATGCTTTGGGGCAGAGACAAAGTCCTCCAGACAGGGAACTGGCTTTTACAGCTGGCCCTTGTCTCTGATAAATACACCAGGGTTCATTAAGCTTCTCTGAAGGGTCACAGCCAGCACACTGCCAAGGGAGTCAGACCCACAGAGGCTCGGGCATCCAGAGGGCAGGGAGATCTTTACTAAGTTTATAACTTTGGTGTTATAAACTTCAGAGCCCCAGCGCTTGCTCCTGCATCTGTCTCCCTCCCCAGCACTGTGTACACAGGTCCTGGAGTAAACAGGAGCAAGGTGAAAGTCAATCTTTCCTAGACAAAAGCACATGGAGCTGGGCCAGCCTGGGAGGTGGCAGAAGAGGGGGCAGAGGCACAGATCTGTTAACTCTTGGTAGCCTGCAGAAACAGGTAAATCTAGGCTGCTCCTGGGGCTTTTCTCAGGTGCTGTGTAGTAGGGAACAGTGGCACAGACCACCCGAGTGAGCAGTATTACACCAAATATCACTCCTAGACCTCTGCTGTTACAGGCAGAGGTCACTTCACACCACCACAATGCATATCTACAAGCTTAACAAGAGAGGGCTCCTGTATGACGGTGGCAGCTGCCCACATGGACCAGCCTGGTTATTAAGGGCTCATTTTCACAAAGCCACCACCCTGGCCCTCTTGCTGCCGTACGCCATGAACCGAAGAGCACTGAATCCAATGGGACCTTCCCAGTGCAAGGGCGTGAAACTGTGTAAACCACCACATCCAAGAGAGGGGATTTCCATATGGTTCACTTCCACTCAGCTCTTGCAGGAGCAGACAAACCAGGAAGCTGGGAGTGAGCTCAACTCCTTGAAGCACTTCCCAAAAGCAGGAAGCAGAATAGGAACACAGTGCTGGAAACAAGCCAGCTTAGATCAGTGCAAATCAGCCAAATAGAGCTGACCTCCAAAGGAGGGAGGTGTGCAGTGAGGTAAAGGCAGACAGCTCCGACCTCTTCTAGAATCATAGAATAGTTAGGGTTGGAAAGACCTTAAGATCATCCAGTTCCAACCCCCACCATGGGCAGGGACGCCTCACACTAGACCATGTCACCCAAGGCTCTGTCCAACCTGGCCTTGAACACTGCCAAGGATGAAGCATTTCCCACTTCTTTGGGCACCCTGTGCCAGTGCCTCACCACCCTCACAGTAAAGAACTTCTTCCTTATATCTAACCTGAACTTCCCTTGTCCAAGCTTGAACCCATTGCCCTTTGTCCTGTCACTACAGTCCCTGATGAAGAGTCCCTCTTCAGCATCCTTACAAGCCCCCTTCAGATGTCAATAAGCATTAAAAGTTATTAGAAGTGACATGAGCTTCCAGCACAAGCAGCTCCTGCCAGTCTAGTAAGGGCACGGTCTGTATTTTCCCCCTAACACTCTATTCCCTTCCTCCATGCTCCAGTTCGGTATAGGGAAACAATAATAATAATAATAGTAATAATGTCAAAGTTACTTTTGCCTTGACAGCAAAGCAAATATCACTATTGCAATCTAGGTCGCACCTAACTCTTTCAGCACAGCACCTGCAGTTAAAGAATAAATATATTAATAATTCCCCTTGTGCCAACTCCTGGTGGCCATGCTCAGAGGGTCCTATTTTTCCTCTCATTCCTGGTCATTCTGCCTCACATAGCTTGCAGCACACACAGCCCACAGTGTGCCAAGGGACAGAAGTTAAACAGGTCCCACCCAGGCACATGTTTGTATTTAGTTGCATGACAGGCTCACCCTGAGGCTTCCAGACATCGTTAAATACTACTGTGCCTTTGCTCAGCAGTTTTCACGCAGTCCTAGAGCAGGACCACAGGCGCAGAGGCTTTGGACAAAGCCAGCCTTGCTCATCTCATCTCCAAGTCACTGTACAAGTGCACTCCCATCACAGTGAGCCATGAAGGTAAATCCGTAACACCTCAGAGGACTAAGTGGGACATCAGGGACAGAAGTACAGACCAGCTTGCATGCAGCTCATGTCTGACAAGAGCGGATAACACTGCATCACCAATACCCCAAAACAGTTGCTGCATGCTATCTCTTTGTACCTCTTACCAAAGAGAGGAAAAGAGGCATCTTCTTTTAATTGTGTCAGTAACACAAGCAAAGAACAGGGTCTTTCTTAATAAGAGAAAGCAATGTGCAGGCTGATGAATTGTTCAGCTGGTAAAAGCACCCCTAGTTCAAGCTGACTTCAGAGCAGCATCCCCAGTCCCTGTCCAACCAGGTATCCATCTCCCTGCAGCCACATCATCACCCTGTGTGCTCCTGCTCAGCAGCCCACGTGCGCAGGAACACGCATCCAGCACTAACAAAGCCTCAGCCTGGGTCATTCCCCCACTTGCCCCCACTGCCTGGGTGATTCCTTAAGCTGTGTTGCCACAGGCAGCTCTCCATGCAGCAGCGGAGCCATAATCCCTCTGACAATCACACTGTAATTCCAGGCTCTGGAGAGGACCCGCTGTCCCAGTGCCTCCCCTGCAGCAGGGATGGATCATCCCAGGCTCTGCTTCTCAAAATAGGTTTCCCTGCACTTACAAAGGCAAACCTCTGTTATCTTTTAACTGGCATGTATTTGCTTACCCACAAACTGCTGTCTTCAGACCACACTGCACATGTGTGTGCTTTTCAGGCCATGCCACAGAAGCAAGCAGGAGGGGGCCAGAGCGATTACAAAGGAACAAATTCTTGTTTAACTACTCTTGCCTGATTATCAGCCAAGAGCAAAGCCATAAAGATTGAGTTCTTTGCCAGACAGGCACATGCTGGGATCTGTTTACTGCAAAGATGGCAAAATAGCTGCTCTAAACACTCAATACCCACTGCCAGGGACCTACAGAGCTAGAGAAGGGGATCACAGCTTCCCCCCTCCAGCCAGAGGGGATAAAGCTCAGCAGGCAGTTGCAGATGGCTGTTTGTCAATCACTTACCCTGAAGCAAATAAAGATAAGGCTCAAAGGGAAACTGCAGGAGAGGAAAGCAGGAGCTCTCATGTGACTTGGAAGGAAAATAACTGTGGCAGAGACATTTTGTGCCCTGAAAGGTTCTCCTGGTCACGGGCAGTGACACACACCTACTTCATAAAGAAGTTATGGCTTTTTATGGTATTTACAAACCTGATCATAGGTATTTCATATACTTCACTGCCCAGGCTCAGTTCCGAAGCTGGAGGAATCTATTCAAGGTTAAAGAAGGAATTCAGTCTTTCCGGCTCACAACTCACTGAGTTGCCCTAACCTATACCAGGAAGCTCCACTGCATCCTTGTCCGTGGAAGGAAAAAAGGATACAAAGGCCCCAGCAAAGCAGCTTTTCCATGAAGGGTGGTTTCTCATGCTTGGGAAATGAGGCAGCTTGGGGTATTTCATGATATCATATTTCCCCTCATGCTGGAGAGAGGCTTACCCTCACTGCCCTTTCCTAGAATACAGCTACACCCCAATACTTCCCTGTACGTGTACTCAAGCAGAATTTCCACTTGGCAAGAAGCACGTGACATGCATTTTTGGGATCCTTATGCTTCCTCGTGCCAGAGTGTTAGCAAAATTCAGCCAGGCAGACACCCAACTTCAAAGGGTGCCTTTCCCAGCTGGCTCTCAATGCCGCTAATCTCAGCTTGTTTGTACAGTCAAGATTCCCAAAGCTGCACCATACAAATGCTTCCCCTCCCACAACCCATTTTAATCTAATCACAAATAGTAGCCCAAGATTTAAGCTCAGCCCAGGCAGTTGAGCTCTGCCAGCAGTTACGCTGTTTAGTTTTGCTCTGTTGGCAAAGCTACCAGCAGAAAGCTGTAGCAGAGGAAGTTATCAGCATTGAAAGCACTTGAGACAGTGGAGCTGAACCACTCTGCTATCAGGCTATACCCGTGTGAGCATTTATTCAAACAAACATCTCAACAGCAGGGATTTTCCTAGTTAGCTGCAGCAGCAGAGCCTGGGTTCTCAGTGCATGGGTTGTGTTGTTTTGTTTTGAACAGACACATTCTCAACTTGCGCAGAAATTGCCTTGGCTTGGACCCAGAAAGCAGCAGTTTGTGCTGTTGGGGATAATGCAGCTGTACTTTAGGAAACCTGTCAGTCCCCAGAGCATTTTCTTCTCTGGGATAGCTCTGGACTCCCAGCCAGGCTTCCTTCCCAATCCAAGCAGAGGGTGAGCAGCTGCCAGCAGTTTTCCAGCCCCCTGTGACCACATCTCTGCACCCAGTGTCACAACCAGGAGCAGAGGGACCCAGCCATTGTTTTGGTCACTCCTTCCTTGGCTCTGTGAAGCCTGCGCTGGGCTGGCCTAGCAAGTTGTTTAGTAACCAACACGCAGGACCAGCTCCTCATACTCAGCCTCGGGAAATTTGGAATTAGCGCCAAGAACAGCCCGCACATAAACAGTCTCCTGAAAGATCCTGGCTCCAGAGTCTGCTCCCACTGCACACCGTGGATTTGCAATAAATATTTATCTCACTGGGGAACAGTCTTCCAAGCAACAGCTCCTGACATCACTAAAGACTTCATTTCCATTTGGGGCAGAGGAGCAGTTTCTCTGCTTTTAAAGGGGGCTGCTAGCCCACAAAAGCAGCTTCTGCCACCCTCACAGCACCATGCTGGCCAGGATCCGTCCCTCCACCTATGGGTCCCACTCCCCTCCAGGCCAGCACAGGGGCACCCCACCACACCAGGTACCCTCCATCCAGCCACGTTTCCCCTGACCCACAGAGATTTATAACTACTGTGCAGTGCTGGCTGATTCCAGGGCAAGTCCATGGCACTTCTATAGTCATTAATGCACGTTAACATTTCTTTTTACTGCTGTAGCTTGACCGTAACAGCAGCTGAAGGGCAGGAGGCAGAGTGAGCCTCACAGCAAAGTGGGGCAAAGCCACATCACTTTGTATTCAAGTTTCAGAGCAGACAGCAGCACAGGTTTAGTTGAATTGTGGTGGAGACACCTTTTCCCCTTCAGCAGCTAAGACAGCAACATCAGAAGACAGAAATCCTTCCCATGGCAGACTTTGCTCTCCCTGACAGAACACAATCTGTTTAAGCAAGAAGCAGCCTTGTTTTTGCTTGACATAACACCAGCTGCTTGGATAACTGTGCTATGGGTCTTCCAGTCTCCTTCCTGCCCCAAGGAGTGTCTCTCTGAGATTTTAATTAACTGCTTTGATTTTCAAGTTATCCCAATAATTTGTCTAACAACAGCCCTTTGGCATTTTACAAGCACAGTCTCAGCCTCAAAGGATTTAAGGATAAAATTGTCAAGAGTGTGTATTTCCAGCACAAATAGGACTTTTACAAGCAGTGTATTTTTGAAGTCAGCCAGCTCTCAGAAACAGAGAGGGACACACAGCTGCATCTTGTGCGCTTTCCTCTCCTACGCTGACATTTTCTCCAGATTCAGGATTAAGTATTTAACCCCCTCTTTTGAGACTTTCCCCTCCTTCAGCTTGCTTTGAAGGCTTTCAGTCATTTCAGATAATACTGCTGCGTCCCTCTCTCCCCCGTGCAGCTCTCATTTTGAACTGCCTGAAAACCCAGCAGCTACAGAGCTGCCAGAGCAAGTTGGTGATTGCTCAAGACATGGCCATTTTCTGATCTGCCTTTGTCAACACCGACTCAGCTACTGGCAGTAGTTATATGGCAGAGCTCGATGGCTTTTTTACCCATCATAGGCACAACCTGAGGTAGATTAGAGATGCAGCAGTGAAGGCATTCCGTGCCAAGAGAGCACAGTCTCTGCTATGAGAAGAGATCCACCTCTGTGCTGCAGCTCCTCGGAAGCCTGAGTCACTGCATTGGGTAAGGGGCCAGGGCCGTTACTCAGAGGTGACGGCAGAGTCTCCAGAGCTGCGGGACCAGGCAAGTGCCAGAAACCCTGACTCAGAGCATGACCACTGCGAGTCAAAGCCGAGGGCGATGCAGCAGAGTTGGACAGAGGACAACCATACACTTAAAAACAAAGCAAAAAACAAAACTAGAAGCCCAAGTCAATCTAGAGGTGCAGCAGTAACAACTCATTAATGTATGATCTTTCACAGCCCCTCCGAGTAGTAGCTTATTACAAGTTAAACTCTTCAACCAGGCTGCCCTGTCTATTCAAGAGCCACCAAGCTCAGTCTCATCACAACAGTCTCATTCTAGTGCAGACCATTTGAATCTTTAATCTAAAGCATTTGCATTCCACCAAGTCTCAAACAGCCACACATGCTCTGCAACACCAGCCCCGAGGTCAGGCATGCGCAGGGTTTGGGTCTGTAGTGTTTCTACTGCATTAGCTGCTAGCTTAAGGGTGCAAAAGCAGCACAACCCTGCTGCTGTTACAGGGCATAAGGGAGTAAGCTGTATGGAGAAGAGTGGGAGAATGCAGCTGCAAGCATCCAAGAGCAGGCTAAAGAGGATAAATGTTAACTCAAGAGCAAGGAAGTGTTTTGAAGGATAGACGCTCTCCTTTGCCTAGCCAAAGTGATAGCTGGGGGATTCTGCAGGATCAGCTTGCCACGATAACTCAATCAAGTAATCTTAGGAGTCATTTATATTGCAGACCACAGAACCACAGTTATCACACTTCCCTTATTGCTAGTTATTATCACTGAATTGAAAAAAAGATGGTGTTAAAGACAACCCATCGACCCATCCATTTGAATAACACCACAACACATAAAATGCAACACAACTCAGCGTTAACTTACAGCCAAGCGGATTCAAGCAGTCAGCACACTTTCAGCAGAGCATTTACCAGCACCAGGAGTCAGAGGAAAAGTAGCTGCAGGAGTTGTGCTGAAACCTGCACGCAGAACAGCCAGAGTCCCTCCTCTCCATCACTCTGAAAGCCAAGTTAGCAGCTTGTGGTGAAGTGGGGCAGGAGTTTATCGAGAAGGCAGTAAGCGACCACAGGAAAACCACAAGGTCACATTAAACTCAACTTCAGGCATTTCAGAACAGCAAATGGCCTCTCCACCCCAAATGTTCAGACAGCTACAGGCAGTAGTAAAGCCATTAATAGAGGCTTGGAGAGGAGAAGGGAGGGGAAGACGCACCGGAAAAAACACTGTTTTTGGAAAAAACATGTTGTTGGACTGGATACAGGACTCTGCAGGGCCACGAAGTGCCAAGGCCTTGGGAGGCAACAACAGGAGGGGCAGGAAAAGGAGCAATCTCGTTGGGTAACAGCCTGAACTTCCTAGAGTGAATGAGTCTCTGCTATCCTAAGCTCAGAAAGTACCAGCACAGTCCCGATGTGCCTCTTGCATAAGCTGCTCAGAGAACTGAGTCGCAAGAGGAGTGCTCTCCAGCCTAGGAGCTGGCAGGCACTTCAGGATGAGGACTGGGCAGCAGCACAGCATCCCTGCCTGCGCCTGGGGAATGATGGCTCCCATCGTGTGGGTGCCTCCATGGCTCACACAGATGAGATCGTGTGCCCTTGAACTCCCACCCCAAGAGCTGTGCACTTGTTCACTCCACCCCTGAACTTCCACCCCAGGTGTACACTTGTCATTGAGAGAGACTATTTCTTTCTGCATATCACAGGCATTTCATCCAGCCAAACAGCTCTAGGTTTGGCTAGCAGAAGTCATGGGTTTCTTCCATTCATGACTAAGGGACATCACCTGTAATTTTGCTGCTGTGTTTGAAGGAGGACGAACAAAGCAAGGGTTTGCTCTAAATATTCAGGTGCCTTGCAAGTTTGCCAAGTTAGAATGTAAAAATAAAGTAAAACGTGCACAGAGCAATGTCTTGATTTGATTGGGAGGGACAGATGAGAAACTGGGCAAAGAGCAGAAAGAACAGGCCTCGGGGATCAATGGCAGCAGGACAAGCCAAACCGGTTTTAACATTAATAATGCTGCACTACTTTCCAAACATAGCTATCATCAACAAGACACCAGCTTTGCCAATCAGGCAGCCTCCAAGCATGATTGCTTTAAACCAGCAAACAGAGCCCACAAACATCACAAAGTCTCCCCCCTCTCCCTGAGCAATTCTCTGCCAGCAGCTCTGGGGTTGGATTTGTGCTGTCTATAGGGACACATAGACACAACGTAGTGCTGCACGGAGCCTTCTCCTACACACTTCAAGGCAGGAAAGTAGGACAGCTACCACAAGGCTGCAGTCAGTGAGCACTGCGCAGCTCAGGGCTCTCAGCCCTCTTGCAGTTTAGAGGTAGAAGCAGTCCCAGTCCACAGCAGGCAGGCTCCTCTGTCAGGGGGGAATACCCCTTGCTTCCCTTCTGTGCTTCCAGAGTACTTTTAGATGCTAAAAGCACAGGGAAGCTCAACAACTATGCCCAAGCAAGGACCTTAAGTCCTCCAGCAGCTCCGCTGATCCCATGCTTTGGCTGCACTGGTGGCTTTCCCCCCATCTCCAGGACCCTAAAGCATCTTCTGTAGGACCCCCATCCTCACACAGTGCAAGCACAGGGGAGCACCTTGCTCACAGAGCCTATGCTTTCTAAAGCACCCAGTTGGAGAGGTCAGGCTTCAGTTCTTCCCCCTGCCCCACAGGAACAAGACATGTCCTCACACAGAGCTGTTGTGACACAACCCACCCACAGCCTGAGCACCCACATCACCCTGGCACTTCAGTACTGTCCCCCACCCGCTTACACATCCAAGATTGCTTCACGCCGAGAAATCCCATGGACACAGAAAGCTGTGCAAAGGGAAAGGAGCCAAAGCATTTCTGTTTATACAGGCTTAGGGGAACAGTCGAGTACCAAATCCCTCGCAAAAGCCAGGCTCTTGCATAAGCACAAGAAACACAATCCTGGTCTTGTTAAGGAACAGCTACCTGTCTGCACCCTGCCTCACAGAAACACCAGAGCCACATGTTGTGCAGCCCTGCACGTTTTGGCAGGGCTATTAAAAAAAGAACTTAATATGGGAGGAGCGCCAGCAGAACTCTCCCAAACAGTGTGTCATCCTCACCTCCTCCCCAGCTGCTGCAACCCAAACCATTTGTTTGGATAAGGCTTTATAGGGGACCAGTGTTACTTCTCAAGCACATGCTCCACCTTAGGTAGCTTAGAAGACGCAAATACTCCATCCAAGCTCTATATAAGGGTTTACAGAATACATCTGTGCAAAATTTGTTGTCTTTACAGAAACCCGATGCTTGCAGACCACTCTGTTCCCCAGGGAGACCAAGTTGCATTTCATACCAAACATGGTCAATGCAACTTCCAGATGCTGCCTGCCCCAGAGGTTTGCCCTACTAGTTTGGACCAGTTCTCAAGCGAGGGATTCACGTGCTTAAGAACAGGGATGAAGACACCAGATTAAAGTGGATTTGGGCTGGCTGGTCAACACAGAGAGTAGCTGACAACTACTACAGATGCTCTCTGTGGGAGTTTCCCATTCCACAACTAGCCCCACAACCCTCTTAGAGGACAGTCAAGCAGCTGAACTTTATCTGTCCTATTAGTCCAGAACAGAGCAATGAGGATGACTAAATCTAGTTTGGAGAACTCCTGATTTCCTGCAGTTACTTTAATCTCAGCAGCTCTTTCCTCTTTTAGTAGAGGAATCTGCCCTGCCTGCACTACCAAGAAGATGGACACACAGACCCAAACAAATAGCAGGGAAGGCAGAATCCCAAAATCTCTGCTTCACCCAAAGATCCCACATGTCTGTCACTTGAGGCATCCAAACTGTTTCGGCTCATTATATATTTAAGAGACTCTTAAACCCTCCACAGTAATGCATCATTTTTCATTCCCATATGGAAGTGAGGAAGGTTTAATAAAGACAGAAAAACACCAGAGGCTGGCAGAGCCCAACTCAGGTAAGGCTGGAAAGCCAGCCCAAGCACTGTAAGGCACTGCACTTATCTAACCCATCGCACATTCACAATAAAAGAGGGATTAAACGACTTAAGTCCCTGACCAGCGGTTGGAGATCAAAGCTGTAATGGAGAGTGGTTCATTCCTATCACATACCCTTGTACCCTGCACTGCTCCTGCTTGCCTGCCCTGATTGCAGAAGGACAGGACGAGGCTCACCAGCGCACAGGGGACAGAAGGGACAGGCGAGGGACCTAGAGCCAGGGCAAGGGGTTTACCCGGGGCAGGACCAGGCCGGGACACCGCCGGTTCGGCACCAAACGGAGGAAGCTGCGTGCGTGCCAGGAAGGAGCCAGGGAACCGGAGAAAAGAATGGGAACTGCCCCCCTGCGCCGGAGAAGGGCGAACGCGTAGGGGCAGCTCCCGGGCGAGCAGCGGTACTGCTGCCGAGAGAAACCCCCGGCCGATCCCCCGCACCGGAGCACCCATCCCTGTCGGGGCGCGCAGGCAGGACAGACCGGACCCTCTCCCTTTCCCGTCCCGGCGAGACTCACCGACTCGGCGGCAGCGGCGCGCAGGAGGAGGCCGAGCAGCAGAGCGCGGAGCACCGGCGAGGCGCGGGGCAGCAGCATGGCGGGGCCGGGCGAGGAGGAGCACGAACACGGCGCAGCAACCTTGGGCAGAACGGGCTCTGGCCGCCCCCCGCCGCCGCCTCGCACTTATAGGGATGGCGCAGCCCCCGCTGGGCGGAGCGCCCGCGCTGCCCCGCCCCGCCGGGAATGCCCGCGGCCCCCGCCCCGGCTGGCTGCAGAGGAGGTGGCGAGCCGGCCCTGCGAGCCGGCGTGGGGACCGCCGCTGCTGAGGGGAAATGGCAGAGGAACGGGGACGGGGATGGGGATAGGGAGGGAAAGACGGGGCGGAAGGAGGGAAAAGGGGAAGAAGGGGCAAAAGGGAAAGAGTGAGACAGGGACTTTTTATAAGGACATGGAGGGGACAGGCCAAGGGGGCATGGCTTTAAACATTAAACATTAGACAGAGGGGAGATTTAGATCAGACATTAGGAAGAATCTCTTCCCTGTGAGCGCGGTGAGGTGCTTGTACAGGGTGCCCAGAGAAGCTGTGGCTGCCCCATCCCTGACACTGTTCAAGGCCAGGTTGGACAGGGCTTGGAGTAAGCTGCTCTAGTGAAAGGTGTCCCTTTCAAGGTCTCTTCCAACCCAAATCATTCCATGACTGTATGAAAGGGAAAGGGTTAAAAAAAGGGAGGAGGGGGAAGAAAGGGAAAAAAGGAGAAGGGAGAGGGAAGCAAAAGGGGGGAGAGAGGGAAAGTGAGGGGGAAATGGAAAGCAAGGAAGGGAAGAAAGGGGGTGGCTGGCACGCAGCATCTACTTTCCCAGCGCTCCACAAGTGATAGTCTCACATTCACACCAAACCAATAACCACTTGGGCTGTGGTGTCACCATTGGTTATCAGGGGTGTTACATCACTTGGGTCTTGCCAGAGGTGGAAAATGAAACCACTCCATCTGTTTTCTCTGAAAGTAGCAAGCGCAAAAAACCCACAAAGAAGGGAAAAACCCATTCCCACAGTACAACTATTTTAGTTTTCTTCTCTCATTAATAACTTTTCCTGGCCATTGGAATTTGCTTGAAACATCCACTGCAGCCCCTTCACAACCTGAGGAACACCCCAACTACCACACTGGTACTCACCGTGTCAGGCCCTCTCGTTCATGTTGCAATCACAACAGTTTGCACTTGGGTTTTTGTTTGTAGGGAATACTTCCTTAACAGGGAAGCAATATACAGGCTGCAAAGGGGATGAGCCTTGATCCCAATTGCCAGGTAGGGATGGATGCAAACTCTGCCCAGCACTACAAAGTTCTTCCAAGAAAACTTCCAGCCCTCCCCTTGGTCTACCCTAGCATGCCAGCCCTCAATCAATCCAAAAAGACCCTAAGGTGAAGCAGCCTTCCCAACTGCCTGTTCCTTTGGGAATGAAGAGGTACGAGGGTGTGAGCTGCGGTCAAGAGGTCTCCTTGATGTTTATTAGGACCATGCCTGCACACATGAGCAGGAGAATCTCTGAGCTGGCTGTGGAGCTGGTTGGCACAATACAAAGTGACAAGGAGAGCTTCTCAGAGCTTTAAAATAAGATCTGCAGACAGCATGCATCCAGGTGAGGGTAGGAGCCAGCCTGGAGGAGGCTGTGGTGGAGCCTCCTCTAGCACATGACCCTCTGTGCTAAGGACAGTGATGTACCACTAACCCTCTGGTTCACCTCAGCATCCAGGGCCACCAAAGACATAAGGGAGGGATCTGTACTGTTACAACCTTCCTTATAACCCTCACTTCATCACATAGAGGAACTGATGCAAATCACTCCTGGTGCAGCCAGGGAGCCCAGCTCAGTGAGTCTCCAGCTCTGGAGACCCAGCAGAGGTGGGTAGTTTAAGATGGAGTGGAACAAGAGTGATGGAGAGGCTGTGTTGAATGTGCAAAGACTGGTCCATACTATGGCACCACCTGACAGATGAGAGACAGCAGCACAAGGTGGCCAGAATCACTCCTCCCTAACCACCTAAATGGCACCAGTATTTGTGTGCATGTGGCCATGACCCCTCTACACCTCCTTCCAGGTAAAGCAACCAGCATAAAGATGCTTTGAAAACCATCTCCCTGTTGCAGCTACAACCTCACTAACTTGCTTCTTCACTTCCTCTCCAAACAAGCACATTACACTGTGCTCCTCCTGGTTGTCTCACCTCTTGATACACACCAAGATGTTCCCCTGCATGGCACAGGACAGCATTTTCTCACATAGGGACCTTCTGCTTTGGTAGAATAGAGAAGAGCCAGTCTGCCTACCTGGCCCAGGGACATGCAGATTGTCCACCAAAGTCACACTGCACACATAGTTCTTCAAGCAAATGGATGGAAATCTTGGGCTTCTGGAAACAAAAAGTTAAACTCAACCCTCAGGTATCTTTCTGACTTCGAGAACAAATTTACACGACTTTACCAATGACATTTTGAAAGTGCATTGATTAGATCCACCTCCCTCCCACCCACACACACACACAGGCTTTCTGCCACTGTATCTTAAAAGAATTCATATGAAAGGAAATGCAGCCACAAAAGTCATAATATGATTCTGTCAACACATAATGAAAAATAGCCTCATTTTGCTTCATTTTGCCCTTCAAATGTCCCCTCTCAAAATGCTGACATTCTTCTCTCTCTGGAATCACAGGTGTATGTCACACACCGAGAGTAACAGGACAGATAGGCCCAGAGAGAAAAAGTGCACAAGTGGAATGGGTTTTCCTGCAACCTCACTTCAAGTGAGAGAAGCAGAATTACAATAAAGCACATGTAAAGCCTCAGGGTTGTTCTGGGTGATGAATTCTCACATTCAAGGTGTGTCAGTTCCTTTCTCCATTTAAAAATTACAGTTGGCAGAGATCTAACACAGCCTGGCTACCATTGTTCCCAACCCAGCATTCAACAGTTACTCAATTGTTGCGTTGAAAATAAAAATAAGGACCTGCCAGTTCCCAATACATGACCCAAACATGCTGGAAGTAGAATGGAGTCCAAATACAATACATTGGGAGGGTGAGGGGAATAAAATTTTTATGAGACACATCAAGAAATGTCTTGAGAAGGCCACATGCAGAGCTCTTTAGACAATTCTAAATCATAAATGCTACTGCACTAAACCAGGGGAAAGAGATTCTTCAACCAAGCTCAGCACAGATCCTACAGGCAAAAATAAGCTTAGAGCAGGATTCTCAAGCACAAAGAAACCTTAAGTAGAGCTTTAATACATCTTAATTCCATTCAGTAAACTGAGCTCTTTGGGAAAACACACCTGCACACTGCACGGGTGGAGGAAAAGGAGGGGCTGAAAACTCTGAGCTCACATTTTGAGCTACTTAAGGCCAAGTTATTCTGGAACTCATAGAATCATAGAATGGTTAGGGTTGGAAGGGACTGTAAGATCATCTAGCCTTACTGTCTCTTAGCACAAACCCTACCTGTCTGGCAAAAGGGAAATGAACCCCAGGAAAGGTCAGTTCAGGCAGCACTGCCCTTTGGACACCAGCTGGTAAACTATGGATCACCTACATAAACAGCTTCCTGTTTTTCTCCTTTCCGAGGAGGAAAAACAATACCATCCTGTTCAGCTATTTCTTATGGAAAGAATTCCTGGCTAAATAGGGCATTATTTTTCCATACTCCTTATAAAGAAGTGACCATGGTAGTTTCATGTGACCTGAGTACATTCTCAGGGATCTGCTATGTCCTGGGCATATCACCACTTCTCCTTCCACCTGCTGCTCCTCCCGACATGCAGATGTCACTCACACAACAGTCAACTGGCTCAAAAGGGACATTCTAACCAGAAACCAGGCCAGCAGCACGATCTCTGTTTCAACATCCTTTTCCCCTTCAACACACCTTTCCTTCACAGCCATCTCCCACTTTCATTTGAACTAAAGAGGAACAGAAGTAAAACTGAATCCGCTGCTTAATTCCCCAATGTTTGCTTTCCAGGTCCACTTCAAACTCTTTCCACAGAACAGGGCTGTTGGGTCAGGATTCCTGTGAGGAGAACACCCCCTCTTCCAGGAGAAGGACATGACCCCCTCAGTGGGATCAGCCTGGAGAGGAGGGACAGATGAATCCATGCCACATGCCCCCATGAAGTCAGCCAGGAAATGAACTCAGGCACCGGTCTGCAGCTCAGTCGCAGCACAAACATCTTTATGCCACAGCGCTTCACTGTGTCCATGCTGGCACACTGCGAGAGGGAGCCTGGACTCACAGGCTGAGCGGAGCTGCCCTCAATTGGCAGTAACCGAGCAGGGAGGAGTCTCGAAGTTGGAAGGAATTTGAGTCAGCGCCTCCCAGAACATCAGCTCCCATCCTGTGACCCCAGGGACTATTGGATAAATCAGAAATATCGTTGCTGATGTCTTTGGAAAGACACCCAGCAATTAACGCAACTGCCCTACCTCCCACCAGCTTGAGAGTATCTGTGACTAAACAACCAACATTTTTTGGCGGCAAAGGGAAGTCAGTCCTATAAAGCTTGAAAATGAAACACGAAGTGAAAAGGACTTTCTAAGTTGTGGCTTGCACATCTTGGAGAGCCAAGCACAGCACATTTCAAGAAAAGATACCAATTTCTACCAAGAATTAACAGAGGAAGTGCTGAGTCTCACAGTTCATGCTCAGCAATGTGCTGGCAGCAGACAGCCCTCACAGGGCTGGGATTTTCCTGCGCTCAGTTCTGCTCTAAGGCTGAAAGCTTCAGCAAAGACAAATTCTCTGAAGGCCCAAGTAAGAACTCAGCAGCAGTGCCCCACATCCATCACACGCAGCCTCTAACTTGCACAATCCTTTCTAGGAAGAGCAGGTCTAGAAACACAGAGGAAAATGTGTTAAACCTGCCTTGACACGTGACATCCACAGAACGAGGAAGGAAAAACATGCAGCAGAGTGGCACAGGGAACTTCCCATATGGGAACATGGAAAAACGTCATGAATGTCAGAGATCATAATCTGAGTTCCCATAGCTAGAAATATTCCACACCCACAAGTGATGTGAGTCTACAACCTCCCATAAAAGCTGGGTTGCCCTTTTGCCCTCCTCCTCTCTTTTCCAGGTGACAAGAGCTCTGTGGCAACTCCCACGCCATTGGAGCAGCCCAGGGGTGCTGCCTCTCCTTTTTCCAGCTCCGTTGTCCAATGAAGCCTTGGGGATTTTAGCATTCAGGTAGCCACAATTCTCATGTCAGAAGTCAAGCAAGCAGGACAGCTTACTGAAGCCACTAGAACAAACTCCAGCAGCCAAGAGCAGATCACAGCACAGTAGAGCACAGCAGGAAGGGACTCTGCCACTTGCCCATTTCATGAGGCATAAAAAGAAGAAACCACCACATACCAGAAAAAAACTTCCCAAAAGAAGCCCTACACATGACCAGCAGAATAACAGAAAGATGTCACCAGTGTGTACCAGAACTTGTAATAACCTTGGTGTCCTACAGCCTACAGTTAAAACAAGTACATCTCAGCAGCAACTACCAAAAGTCTCAGCATCTACGGGAATTGGTCTGAAGATGAAAGCAAAATATCCCAGGACAGTCACTGCTTGTACGTTCAATAGCTGTGTCTTTCTAGTAAGGGCTGCTCAGACAAATTAGTGAATAACAGAATCATAGTCACAGAGTGGTTTGGGTTGGAAGGGACCTTAAAGCTCATCCAGTTCCAACCCCCTGCCACAGGCAGGGACCCCTTCCACTAGAACAGGTTGCTCCAAGCCCCTGTGTCCAACCTGGCCTTGAACACTCCCAGGGATGGGGCAGCCCCAGCTCCTCTGGGTGCCCTGTGCCAGCGCCTCAGCACCCTCACAGGGAAGAGCTTCTGCCTAAGAGCTCATCTCAGTCTCCCCTCTGGCAG
>WYDI02026989.1:0-39125 GCA_009867235.2 Psittacus erithacus | reverse complement strand
CAAAATCAAAAACACAGCACTGCACCAGCTACTAAGAAGGAGAAAAATGACTGCTGCTGCTGAACCCAGGACACACAGAGGTGATATCATGGATTTATTGTTGCTCATTCTGAACCAAACTTTGCACAGTGATGTTGTATTATCACTGTACCACTAGAAATAGCTCATTTCTTTTCCTTCTTCCCCTAGAACCCTCTGTTTGTGGCATTTTCTTACACATAAAATACATTTCTGCTACAAATATCACTGAGAATTTAATCTATATGGATGTCTCAAACACTAAATTAAATCTCAGTTGTTTATGGATCTGCGTGAAGTTAACATAAAAGGGAGATAGCACAGTCAAAAAATAAATTTATTCTTGTAAGGTTACAGTCTGGAGTATTTGTGAAGATTGATGTTTTTTCAGATCTATTTAATATCTACATCAAATTTTCTCTATGCAAAATATTTTAGGTTTTGTTACAAGAAATCTGTTGCCAAGACTTCTCTTAAGAATGAAGTCCTATATCAAAAAGCTTTACAAATGTTTAGGTGTTTCACTGGTTTTTTTCCTGTTGCTTCACTGTGCTGGCTTCTTTTGCCGTACTTTCTTGTCCTTTAGTTGAAAGTGAATGGTTAATTTTGCCCATAAATACAAAGAAAAATATTTCAAGTATAATTTTGCAATAGAAGTTAACGATGAGAAAGAATTAAAAAAATCAATCTTCTCTTACATACATATGTCTATAGTCCTGGTTTATGAGATACATGAAAATTACCTCCATAATGGTAAAAGTGACATTTTGTAATGAGGAGGTTGTCCAATTCCATCACATGGAAGAAACTGCAATTAAAGCAAGTGAAATATATAAGTGTAAGCCAGATGTCACATCCATGGCCTTCATATGATAAAGTGAATTCAGATGTGAATCTTAACTTTTTAAAAGAGCATTGGCAATTTTAGCCTAGGATGCTTATTACTGTAAATATTTAACTGTTGTTTTGTATTGGAGCAATCTGGATTTTAGGATCACCAAGAGTCAGCTTCCAAATTCCTAGGTACAGCAATATTCAATTTAATGAAATTAAGTCAGCTTCCTCCATAAAAGACTGGACACAAAATCTGGATTCAGGTTAGGATTTCAATATGTCCTCCAAATTTTACATGTGATGATTTTGCATGGAGACTCACATTCAGCTTTTCATACCACTTAGTGTTTCTGTTAAAAGCAGAACTTGGGTTTCCTCCATTATCATCTTCTGAATTACGATAGGTGCTGATTATTTATTTATCTTTGGTTTACCCACTGTAATCCTTTTGGAAAGAAGACAAGATATTAACAGGTTGGTTGATGTGATCTTTGAATTAGTATTTTAGAATTTGTTTTATTTCTGAAGCTCCATCACGACAACATGCTTAAATTGATTTGTTCAGTATTGCTGCATACTTTCTGCATTTGTCTTAATAAAGCACCAGAAATGCTAGCAAAGGCTAATACATTTATAGATGTTCCCAGGGTGCTATTTACATGTTAACAATGAGCTATTGGCTGTGCTGGTTTATTCCAACATATAGAACACATATTTATCACATATTATATATTCATCATACATTGTCACATCCTTACACTATATCAAAACAATTGCTTATATATAAACAGAATCAACTGAAAGACATATCTGGTCTTCCTTTTTCACACTGCATAGAACCTCTTGAAGTTGCTTTTAACTCAGGACTTCATAAAGAATTGCCCTAAGGAAAAGAGACATACTATTTTTGATTCCTTCTTAGGTTACCTATTATCTGAATACAATCTAAAGTCAACAAAGGCAACAAATACACTTTTTGGACTCAAAATACTTCATGCTAGTATGACTGTAGTGACTTGCATTGCAGTCTGCAGTGAGGCAAATTGTCTACTGTTCTACTTCTCTGAATTAGTAAAGGCTTACTTCTCATAGTACTACAAAGTAATTTATCAAGATGTTGGAACTAGTATTGCTTTTGCTGAATGCTCAATCAGTGAAAAGATGCAGCAGTATCACAAAAGGGAAATAAAAAGGAAAGGAAAACCACTATATGTATGGGAATAGAGCATCATATTTCCAGCACTTATTTCAAAATAAGGTAGCTCCTACGTGTAATAATTTGTATTTTACTTGGGTATCTGCTTTTGTGCAATTTTAATATTTTATATTTATTCAAGCTCTGTAAAAGATATGAGCAGCTAAAAGAATTTATACTCTTTATGAAATGCATCTTCGAGTTTTCCAGTTCCACATTTATAATTTTTAAATGTTTTATTTATAATATCTCAAATGTGTTTATAAAGTTTATTTCAAACATTTTTTTTCTTTGCTTTATCTGTCTAAACAAACAGATGATAACATATTCCCTTTTCCCCTTCACATCAATTTAGTTTTTTCTTCTCTTCCTTGAATGGCCTTAAGCAATACTCTGCTGAAAAAGATAATTTTTGAACTGTCATCAGCTTATTTCCCTTCTCTTCTCTTAAGAGTTTTTAATCAATATATGCAATTCCTTGTGTAACAATGGCACTTGCAGTTATAAAAGGAACCTCATTCTGGATTATCTATTTTTGCTTTAGAATCTGGCCAGGGAGAAATAATTCCAGCCAACAATGTTCTCTGCTGAACACTTTACTAACTTTGTGTACTACCATTCTGCTCAGTAAAGCCACCAACTTGAATCCACAACAAGCTGAACCTTGTGCTGCACAAAGAGAGAGAAAAACCCTCTTACTCTACCTCAGAGCAATCTCACAAGCCCCACATTAGCTCCTAATAGCTGCTAACAGTCCAAAGGGGCAGAACCACAAGGCAGGGGGCTTTCATCCACATCCCTTTCACAGGAACAAGGATGATGGAGGATGCTAAATGCTGGCCCCACAGTGTGAAAAGAGCTGCAGGTCAAAACAGCAGTTTTCCCTGGATTTTACATGCCAGCTGAAAGACTTTTTTTTTTTTCCTCTTTTTTTTCTGCTAAGAAAAAAGCATGCATGGAAGCTCCAGAGATTCACCCCAGCCCATCATTTCTCAGTGGTACTGAATTCAAAGTTCACATACAAAGCTGCCATTCTTTCTATGGAGATTAGGAAGCTGCAGGTTAATACCAGCGTACACCATTGACTGGATTTGTAGGGGCTCTTTTAGCATCCTGCTGTCTTCAAAAGGAAGCTGTGACTCCCCAGATTAGAGCCACTAAAGTGTCATTACTTTATGAAGAAAGCAGATATAAAAAAGTGTTAGAGAACACTTTCAAGCTTTCTGATAAAGTCCACCCAGGTGAAGCCTTAAGTGGACTGGATAGAATATATAAAGACAGAAGATGTATACCCCAGTTCCTTAGATGCGTTCAACAATAATCACTCATTTTTCAGAATTATGACTAATACTAGTTTTGAGCATGGATTTATGAAATCATGGGTTGATCCTTCCCTTGAGGAACATTTGCCCAAGATAGCAAGGACTATGTGGCAACACTTCAATCGTTCCCTGATGCAAAATAAATTAGAGTTCAGAAAGCTAATTCCCCCATTGTTTGAGTTACTTTTCAAAGTGTCTGTTATGTTCTAAATACTAAAACTTGGATCCAATCCAGATTGTACCTTCTGGGCCTTGAATTACAAAGCAGTCAAACTCTAGCTTCCCTCAAAGGTCAGCTTATAACTCTGATATACAAACAACCCAAAGGAGAACAGTACACTTCAGAAAAACATAATTAAAAAACAAAAGATCAGTCAAACAACACCAAAACCACAAACAAAACCCCCAAATCAATCACAGAAGCCTTTGACAACTTTTGAATTTTCTATCATGCTATGTAACATTTAGAGAAACACTGATTTATTTTGAATTTGGACTTTTCTCTTGCCTCTTTTCTAAGCTGCCTAGTTCGCATGTTACCGTAGCAGACAGCTAGCTCTTACAAGTGTCATCCCATCACTCACAGGGAAGAAAAAACCTCGGAAACGTTTATCTATGTTTTGTTATCTCAAATATAGAAAATACAAATCCCGTAACTATAATGGGATTTGAGCAGCACAAAGTAGGATAATACTTTGTTTCTGGTAAGATCTGTGAATGACTGCAACACATTATGATGTCTGTCTATATGCTTACACTAACACACACCTCTCAAACACAGAGAAATGTAATGGGAAAAGTGACACATGACAATAGCAACCTTTCTTTCTATTGCTACAAGGTTTTTAGCAATATCTCTGTCATGGTCTAAGTCCAGCCAGTAACCCAATACCACTCAGCTGCTTGCTCACAACCCCGTGACTCCCTCAGGCAGGATGAGAAGGAAAATCAGAAGAGTGTAAATCCCATAGGTTGAGATAAAAGCAGTTTAATAACTGAAGTACAGTACACTACTACTAGTAATAGTAATAATAATAATAACAACAACAACAACAGTAATAGTAAGGGAAATAACAAGGGAAGAGAATATAAAACTAAAAAGAAGAAAGGAAAAAAAAAACCCACAATAAATACAAGTGATGCCCAATACAACTGCTCACCACCCGCTGACCAATACCCAGCCTGACCCTAACAGCGACGTGGACCTTCTGAGTGTCTCTCCCCAGTTTCTATACTGAGGATGACATGCTGTGGTATGGAATATCCCTTTGGCTAGTTCGGGTCAGGTGTCCTATCTCTGCTTCCTCCTGGCTTCCTATGCCTCTCCTCACTGCAGAGCATGAGACTGAAATGTTGATCAGGGTAAGCGCTACTGAGCAACAACTAAAACATCGGTGTGTTATCAGTATTGTTCTCAGACTAAAGCCAAAACACTGTACAGCTACTAGGAAGAAAATTAACTCTATCCCAGCTGAAACCAGGACAACCTCAAATCTGTTTATCTAAAGTATTTAATTCATGATATGTTTAAACTTCTAAGTAAGATTAAAACTAAAATCAACTTCAGTAGGTGTGCAGTAATTATCATTAATACTACATGAAGAGTGCTAAAATGGGCACTTGTTATTCTGCGCACCTACACAACTTCTTTCTTTGTACAACACATTTTATTAAATCCTTGATTTAACCTTCTGATCTTTACTGTCATAAATCTTTAAGCAAGCTACAGAAAAAAGTTGTCCAGAATTTAATTAGCCAAGATGTTTAAACATAAAATACAATAGCATAGTTCAGAGTTTGTAACAGCTTCAAACTTAAACCATGGAGTTCAGCAAAGATTGATCCTTTGTTTTCATTGCTGTTGACAGAAAGCTAGCTGGGTTGCAGCTTATTTTACGTAATGGTAACATAATTGCTTTTATTTTTTTATTTTTTTATTTTTTGAAAAAAGAGGCATCTCAAAATCAACAAAATATGAAGCTGTAACAAAAGGGAATTAAACATAGATAAGTCTGAAGAGGACCTGGGACAATTTATAATAGATGTGAAGAGTAAATGAGCCACAAAAACACACTCCAACTGCTCCAAGGTCTAATGAATGAGCTCAGTGCCTTCTTGCTGTACTGCCTTTTCAGAAGCTCTTTTCATTCTCACAGCATAGGTACCACTTCTCACAGTCCACCAAACTTGGGCTCAAGTCCCAGCTAACATTCCAGCCCACAACTCAAATGGGAGTTATAAAACCTGCCTCCCACTCCGTCCTGCTCAGGGACTGGGGGTCTGTGACATATGGGGCTTGGCAGCCCCTGGAGGCCCACGAGGTTGGCTGCAGCACAAACACCCTGCCCTCCCCATGGACCCCAACACCAGGCTGTGGCACAGCGCTGCCTTGGCAAGGAGAAAGAGTTTGAGTCACCCGGCAGATGCAGATCAGTCTTTGTTACCATTCCCATCTGCTTCACATATTGTAAAGAGCAGAGTCCCTTTGCTTCACGTGCTTTTGCTGAACCCTGTCTTAAATCCCATAATGTGAGGCTTATTTTTTGAAGAGACGAGGGAAGTAGGAACTGGTAATCATCATATTTACCATCCCTCCCCCACCAAGAAGAAACCAGAGTTTATGATATGCTGCCTTATCAAATGCTTTCTTGGAGGAAGGAGATGGGGGATAAAAGAAGGCAACAAGAAGAAAAAATAAAAGCAAAGAAAAAGAGTTCATGAAAATAGACAGAGGTAGATATAACACCAGAATCTTTGACACACATATACTAGACCCCATGCAGCTCTGTAATAGCAATTTTCTCTGTTTCTGATTGTTCCCCTTTCCCTTGGTACTCAATCTGAAAGTCCAATTTGCCAGAATAATATATCTGGTGTGAGAGACAATTTCTACAACTGAAGCAACTGTTTCTTAGCAACCAGAAATGCTCTAGGAACAGGTTTCATTTCTCCCCATACCCACTGAGATACAGAATAATTGTCAAGATAATTATAACACATTTGCGATGATATACATAGTTTTTATATGATTATTTATAGAACGACTCAATAAAATGAAGGTTAATTTACCACAGCACCAGGATCCACACTCCATTTATAGATAGCCACTAGAAATCAGAATGAATTACAATCACAGTTGGTTAGGCTTGCAGATTTCAATCCCAGTAAATACGCCACTATTTTTTATTTGTATCACTGTAATAGTGAGAGATATCCTTGACTTCCTTTTCTTGCCTCCCAGGTCACAGTGCTGTTGTACCAGGTGCGGCACACAGACACGCAGGATGTCACCCAAAATATATGACTGTAGAAATACAGAAGCCATACAAAGCACAGGGGAAGGTGTGTGCTCCTTCTCAGCTTACAGAGGGGAAAACCAAGCAAGAGCTGAGGGCCAGAACACGAGTGCTCTCACACACAAATTTAACAGGTGGTTTAGGAAGCTTCATAGTTTCAGTTCTTGCTGTTGGAGAGAACCCATACTATGCTCCTCAGTCACATATTATAGTCAGACTTATGCAGCTGAGCACCCCCTCTATATCTGCTGTGGCTCTAGGACACCGTAAGATGGTTTTAGGCCAGGCTGCTACCCCTTCCTTTGCTCTGGTGGAAAGACCCTCATCCCTTCCCTATCCCTTGCAACCAGCTGGCTGTGTGGTAAACTGATTCAAGGAACTGATCTGGCAGATAGCTACAGCAGAAAAGAGCAAATACATTGTCAGGTTGGCAAGGCGATCTAATGCACTGCAAAATAAATACTGACACAGAGGTGAGGCTGGAATGCCTCATAGGAGGAGAATGAGAAGACAGGCAGGCCCACCTCTTTCCATATCAACCCAGTTTCATAGTCTAAACATGTTATGGAACTTCAGCTCTACAGAGGAGACCTTGTACTCCCAAATGCTGCAATAGCTAGCTCTTCTGTGCTTGCAATTACACATCTGCCACAGCAGCAGCTGAGACCCCTTTTAAATAAAATCATTTCAGGTGACAGAGTAGCTAGCACTTCTACATTCCCTTTGGTCATACGGCTCTTCAACGCTAAGGCCAGTATAAAAAGAACATCCTATCATTTATTTCCCCAGTTCCCTCCAAATAAAATATAAATTAATTAAAAAAAAAAAGAATAGAAAAAGACACAAGATACTAAACTTAAAAGACACACAAACTGCCATCAGTAGTAGCTACAATGAAGTTGCCATTAACGATGAGAAAAAAATGTGTTTCCTACTATCAAAACAATGAAGATAGGGATTGCATTACTAACCTACAGCTGTGAAAAGCTGCTAAAATCCAGGAGATTTATCTGCACAAAGGTGCTTTATTGTCAAAGCCCACAGAGCAGGATCTCCTCACTGTGACAGGAATTGTTCCTGATGCCAATGTTTGCTTGTTTTAAGCCAGTGCAAGTCTCCAGGATTAAACTAATGTAAAGAACACTCACCCTCAGTCTGCAGGATATTTACTTTTTTGGGTTCATATAATACTTCTCACACTGCCTGCGAAAGACAAAAACCTCTGAAAGTGTCATTGCATCAATATTATTTGTTTAAAGAAAACTGGTTGACTTTCACACTTCGATCATGTTTGCTGCTTTCTGCCTCCCAAACACTTCTACTATGATTGGCTCCCAAAACAGGATTAGTACATTATAGTTTTTCTCTGGTTTTTGTGCCAAAAGGGCCCTGGGCTCTCGTCTCCCAGGTAGCTGTAATATCCTTTTGTAAACCTTCCATGAATGATTATGGTAAATCTTGCTTGCAGCAGTTTCTATTCCCTCTAGCATTATTTCCACCCACCTGTCTGTGCTTTTCCTTTTTTCTGATTTTCAATTCCCTGTTTTACCGTACACCTTACAGCCTAACAGGCTGTCACAATACACTTCTTTTCCCCTGCTGTCTATTTCTCTACGTCAGTGAAACAGTATGATTTTCAAACCTCTTAAGATAAGTAATTTTTGTGCCAGAAACATCAGTACTATGCATCCACAAAAATCAAAATCACATAAGTAAAATCATTAAAAACAACTTTAGTGGTGCTATTCATCAGAATTGCACTTAAAAAATGTAACTATTGTTCTTCCTTTTGCTGAACACCTATAACAAAGCCAGCATCTCAAATGCTGAAGCAAAATTCATGCCCAAGTTAAGATCAAGCTTTAGAAACATTAAAAACTACTTTACAAGGCTAATAGTGTTTATGGAGTGTTTACTCCACTGGAAATTTCACCTACATATAGACTCCAGAATTGGATTTTGGTTTCCCCTATTGGGCAAATACCCATTTGTCTTTAAAGTGTTTTGAATGCTGGTTTATCAGTAGAAAACCACGTATTTGTCTTTCATGGGCTGTTTAAGAAAGCAGGAAGAGCCTCATTTTAACTACTGTACCTTCGGGGAAAAAGGTTTGTAAAACCTAATCTTGAACTCCTTGCACATACGCAATTTGCATAATACATCTACTATCCTACCCACTGGATTAGGAAGAGACTGGTGAAATATCATCAGGTGAAAGTTTTTCTATTAAGTTTTTACTCCAGAGGCTTGATCACACAAATGGAAAGCAGTCTTCCTTTCCTGAATATTCACTAAGAAGGTGGTTTGTTTCGCATTTTGTTTGATTTGGTTAATTGGTTGTTTCCTAAAAAGAATAGGTTTTGTATGATTTCTCTCTAGTTGTTCTTTTGTTTTTTCTTTCAATTTTCTTAGGTTTGGAGCAGGGGAAAAGTGTGAGAAGGAAGGAGAAGCAGAGAGGTGCTGTTATGGACTCACTACAACCCCTATTACCTATCCCCCTGCACCAATTGCGTTGGGGGAAGAGGAAAAGAAACTGTGAGTGAGGGAGTGAAGTTGACCCTGGGGAAAAAAAGGAGTGTGGGAAAAGGTGTTATTTATTTTATTTTATTTTATTATGTTATTTTATTTTATTTTATTTTATTTTATTATTTTATTTATTTTATTTTATTTTTTGTTCCTCACTATCCAGTTCTAATTTAATTGACAATAAATTTCCCAAGTTAAGTCTGTTTTGCTTATGACGGTACCTGGTAAGTTATCTCCTTGTCTTTATCTCGACCTCATCTTCATCTTCTTATTTTCTCCCCCTGCCCTTCTGAGGAAGAGTGAGAGAGCAGCTGGGTAGGCATCAGCAGCCAGACACAGTCAACCCACCACAGAACCACAGCAGTTTGGATAGTAGTATTATGAGACAACTTTCATTACATGACTGTTTTCTAAAATAGCCTACTTCTGCCAGCTTTAGCTAAATCTTTCACTAGGTTGAATAACCGCCCTGGCTGTATGCAAAGTGGAGCTATAAGCCTGACTTTCTTCCTCATTTCCACAGCTGGGACATTTTATACCTCTTAAAAGACATGCAGAAGATTGATATCTAAATAAGAATAGCAGTTCAACAGAATTATTGACTCATAAGCTAGATTTAATAAAATGACAATTTCATTTAGTTGCAGCATTGGTTTCAAATTTTTCATTTATAAAGGCAGAAGGAAAGCTACCAATTTATATGATAAAGACTTAATTTAACACTTCTATGAAACTGCAGTTTATAAAGTTAGCTACATAAATCATTAGCACTGGAAATCTGCTGAAATATCACATTGAAAATTGTCAGTACCTTAAAAGGTCTGCATCGTGTACCCCTACCCATAGTAGTACCAAACTGGATGGGATATAAATTTTGATTTTGTGCAGTCAGAATGAAGTGTGGTACCATCAACCATATATTCTACGTTTGAAGGCTGTTTGCAAAACTGTGCATTAAGGAAGTAATTAAGGAAACAGCACTGGCTTGTCAAAGCCAGGGAAGCAGGGTAGTAAGCCAATAGCTTTTGAATTATGGTTGCTGTACTGTTAAAATAGAACAAAGCTAAATCCCACAGAGTCCTCGTACTTCTTACCCCAAGCAATAAACCAGAGTGGAAGAAAAGGAAGAAAAAAAGAAATCATTAAATTTTTAGCGAATAGCAGAATAAAGCTTTAAGACCATAAATTCCTTGATGTTCCAGCTACAATGGGCAGTAGCAATCTTCACGCAGATGTGTTGAGCTCTCAGGGAAGAGAATACACTACCAGATTCCTCCCAGGCAAAACTGCAGGTAGCTCTAACCAGAACATGTCCATTCAGTTTCTTTTCTTGTTTCCTTTCAGCTGTGATACACATTCCTTTGTTCACTTTCTTCAAATAGACTATATTTTAGTGTTAATAGTGTTCTGCAATGCAGGTAGTACATGATAAAATATACAAAACGGAGTTAAGAACAATCCCAAGGATGCAAAATTAATCAAAGCAAATGTGGAGGAACTCCTTAATTATTGTAAAATAAGTGAAACATAGCTCACTGGAAGTATTTGAGAAATAACATGCAATGAAGACCTAGACAACTCAGTAAAGACAAAAAGTTAAATATTTAAAATACTTTCCAAGTGACCAAAGCTTGGCTACTCAGACTATTACTAAACATTGGCACTTTGTAGCTATAAGATATAATGTCTCTATTAATCGGTCTAAGTGCATTCTCCTTTGCCAAAGATAAGCCACTTCTCTTTTTCACACAGCTTTGCTTTTCTTCTGTAGCCACTCTGCCAACAGCTATCCATTTTCTATAAGCACTGAGACAGTTATGAGTAAGGGATGGCAATTTTTACTTTTCACTCAATAACTTTCTCTCATTCAGTTCAGTGTTTGCAATGAAGTTTCTATTTTTGTTTCAACCTCTAATTAATCTAAAAAAAAAAAACTCACTTCTTATCCAAAATACAATATTTTTTAAATCATAAAAGGCATCATTCAATCATTCAATTTCAGTCTAATTTAATAAAATTCAGGACCCTATACTGAATACTGATATGCTATCGTTCAAAGAACTTCAACTTATTTGTGAGTCATTGCTTCCCTTTACAGAAGCTATGTTGACTCTTAAGCAGTATTACTTACAGTTATTGTCCTCTTCTTAAGGTCTCATCTGGCAATGTAAAGAGCTCCTTCATTAAAGAAAAACCTCCACAGTCTCTCACTGTCAACCTGGCTACTTTATTTTACTCCAGCTGTTTCAATTCACAGATGTGCTCATTCTAAAAATGGTTTCCCTCACTGTTTTTGAGGTGTGACTGCTACAAACAGAGTGCCTCATGGGTCAGCTTTCATGTTTGTCTTCCCAAGACCTACAAGAGGGTCCTTCTAGTTTTACTATTTGGTTCTGCAATGCTTACCCTGGAGAAGTTCTCTTTACCTTTATAATTGATCACAAAAAAATTCAAAAACCATATTTATGTTTTAGGCAATAATAGAATAATATTAATAACGTATAGAGTAATATTTTATATTCAAAAATAAAGTAAGATAACACTTGTTACTGTTTCAGAGACTCTGTGTGTGAGTGACATAATGAAGTCTTCTCATGCCCAAGAGCTGAAAGAAACTTCCTGCAAGCTCATAGCTACAAGCACAGGAACCTTATGGGCAGCTGTAGATAAAAGGTGATACAGCAGGGACTATGTGGCACCAGAACTTGGTTGCAGTGTGAACAGTTCTGACATGGGAGCTGTCCCTGTAATGTATTAATCAGAGTTACTACTTAGCACATGCACAAGATTTGGAGAGCTTGGACTGCAAGTTTAGCGGCCACTGCCTCTGACACAGACACCAGGGCAGCAGTGGCTGGGTACCACCTCTTCACCAGCCAACATCATGGTTACCGCTCAGTAGTTCTATCCCATGGTGAGAGCAACAGCAGGCTGCCTCACCAGCACACCAACCTCCCCCTCTCACCCCTCGTAGCAAAAGAGAGCTTGCTCCTACATTTCATCTCAAGAGGGGAAATGAAGCTGCAGGTCCCAGGGCAAGAGCTGTGGGGAAACACTAAAGGTGGGAGTCTTTTGCTCAGTATGCTTCCTGGGGCAGGAAAGTGTACTGAGGAGTAGGAAGAAGATAGATGCACGCAATTAGAGAAGGAAAAAAGGCAGAAAAGAAACCCCATGACCTGGCAAAAAAAGCAGCTGTGGGTAGGAGGGAGAAGAAACAGAAGAAGGAGAAATGATTAAGTAATTAAATTAACAGTTTCTAAAGGAATTTTCCTAGCAAAATTTTAGTCACATTCAGAAATGCTTAATAATTGCTAAAAACTTTCAAATCATGTTTAGATATCATTGTATATCTCCAGTTAATAAAGACCTGCCTGCTGCAATGAAACAAGGAGTTTGTGCAATGAAAGATATCAAAATTGTAAACAAACACTTGTGTTTCATTTTCTTAAAATAAAGTAGGACAATATGTGGCTTAGAGCCATTAAAAGACAGAAATTGAATTATTATAAAAACCTGTTCTTAAAATTGATACCATTTTTTCACCTACAGCTTTCTTTTGTCCTTTATAAGCTAGCTTTTATTTTTGTAATAGCTTTAGCTTGTAAATGTCCTACCAAGAGCTGCTCTTCTTTTTATTCTGAAGTAGTCTGGATGCCTTGTATTCATAAATATGCATAAGGATATGTGCAATTAGCAGAACTATTGGCATTGAATCTATTTTATGCCTCTGTGAAGATCAGTAGAAAATAACACCGATTTTGTAACAATATAAGTACAGTTACATATAATTATCTCTATATTCCTCTTAGAAAACTCATCAATGCATATTGCATATTCTACAATTATACCAGTATATGCTTCTGACAACTGTAGCCTTTGAATTTATGTCAGAACAGAAGATATTAATTTATTCACACCACACCCTAGAAGCATTTTGGATTTGATGCTCATCACATTCATAATGCACTACAGTTTCCAGCTGTCATTAGCGGAAAGAGAAAACTCATGTGTGATAAATGCTCACAGAAAATTCTGCATGAAACATAATGATAATTGTAAGCGCTGCATTCTGTAGTAAGCTCTTGCTTATCCATAAAGCACATACTGCACTGCTATTTTCAAATTATTCTTTTAATTTTCTTATTACCTGCACATCAGTTTTGCTTCAGCCTAGCCATACATAAATCACTGGTGACATATCAAATTTGTCCTTAGTTCAACAGCAAACTAAGACTATTCTCTGATTTCACTTCAAGGTTAGTGCCTTTGCAAGAAGTGATACAAAGACCTAAATTTAGTCCTTTGCTCAATGGCTGTTATAAGCACACTGTGGTTTCCAAAGTTCTGTTGGAGAATATGGCAGAATAAAGAATAAAATTCCCATGCCTGTTGGGGTTTTTTTCATCTTTCTTCAACACTTAGTTCTATTCCAGGTAACTCTGAAAAGCTATTGCACTTGGATTGAAAAAGGCTATAGTTGGAGTGGCCTGTGATAGACTGAGAAGGAGACTTAGACATCCTTCAGATAGTCTTTTAACAGAAATAGGTGGACTTGCCAACTATTACTTGTGTTTAGGCAGACTAACTGATTCCAGTTAGAAATATCTGAAAAATATGGGTTAGAAAATCATTAAGGCTTTGCGGTTTGTGTGTTTTAATGTGCTTTAATGTAGTTCAGAAGGGGAGAGGATTCCTTCCCTGCGCATGTATTCTTAAGCACAGTAACTAAAATAAGCCAGGCTTTCACATTTCTGAATGCTCCCAAGGCCTAGAGTATAAATCAGAATTTATTAACATTTATGTAATTCTAGTATCAGTATTTTTGTGGATTAGAATTATCTGTTTTATTAGAAGCAGTTTTGATACTCCACTTCTTTGCATCTTTATGTTGCTATTCACACATCCCAAGGTCACAAAGTGGCATGTAATATGTTGTAATTCAATTATTCTAAAATTGCTATTGTTATGTTGCTGGAGTGTATTGCATTTTATTCTTTACATTCCAAATTATGTGCCATGCAGCAGATTCCTGACTAGACGCAAAAAAAAACAAGATTTGACAATTTTTGTGAGGATTTTTCTGCTTAGCAATTGCATTCACATTGGAAAAACCGGGCAACTTAAATAAATGAGATAATGACAGTCCTTTCTGTCGTTGTAGCCAAAAATCCAACTATGCTGATTAAATTAAGCCCATTGTTAAAAATAGAACACTTCGGCTGTATTAAAAGAGATGGCAGTCTCTCAACACATTTCTGGAGTCAATTGCATAGAATTTAGATTCAGCCTGCTCTGGAGCTGGAAACTCCCATTACCATTAATTTGAGGTTTAAGATACGAAGCATTTCCAGTAATAGTATTTTCTGGTAATTGCTGGTTGGGAACAGCAACATTCTGAAGTTGACCTTTGTCAGAACTGTGAAGGACAACATATCTGCTTAATAAATCCCAAAGGTGGGAACCATCAATTCATGGAGTCCGCCTAGGATAAGATAAAGGCCTGAGGTTATAACAAAGGCATTATAACAGCTGTAGATGTGAATCACACAGTCCACTTGCTATGGTCATAAAGGCATAAGTAAAAGGTGCATCACTACCATCATGTTTTTTCAAATCATAAAATGTCATTAATTAATAATTATTTAAATGAGGCATTTTAAGTATAACAAAACCCAAACAATCATTTAGCTGAATAGTTTTTTGGTTTTGTTGTGTACCTCAGGTCTGATAGTGACTCTGTGCTGCACACCTATGTAGGAATCTGAATAGTTTGTTGCATCTGAGGTTTATGAAAGAACGACTAATTCAGTAATAACTTTTTAAATCACATGGAGTATATTGCTTCAATAAAAGTAATACTCAGCTTAATGCTTCTGCTTATTTTTGTGAGGAAATTGAAGTCAGAAAATAGCTTGTTGAAAACTGACAGGTTTTTATACTATTTACCACTTACATAATAACATATCCACGGTTTATGATTTATGTGAGTAATCGGGTGCGGGATCAAACTCACCCGAGAAAGACAAGATGCACTTCTTTCCACTGATGAAGTGACAACAGAACTAACCTTTTGTGCCACAGGGTATTTTAAGCTCTATCTGTTGACGCTGGAAGAATTAGTCAGTCATGCATGAGTAACTCTGCTGCTACTGATGAGATTTTTATTATATAGTTGACCATAGCATACTGTTATTAGTATCAAATAAAGGAGACATTTAGGTGATATGATATGGCTTGATGCTTCCCCAGAAACATTATGCAGTCTCTGCTCTTGTCATCTGAGCTTCTGTATCAGTGTCTAGAAGAGCTGCCATCAGCCTTCATTTCCCTCCCCTAATCTCCTTAAGGCAGTTATTTTATTTTTCCCCTTTTTTCATCTTTGGGAGCATACCAATAATTCTGTGTTTGTGAAGATGCTAAAGAGTGAAACATGACTGATAAATCTCACCTTTTGTGTTGCTATCAGCATATTCCCTTACATTTTATCAATATGTTCACAGAATGAAGAATGAGAAGGAGAATTTTAAATAGTAAATTAAATCTAAAGAAGGATGTTTATGGAAAAAAGCCTATATCTGAAAAATTAGTTATTTAATACAGGGAGAACAGGCAAGGCAGTGAGAGTCAGAAGACTAACAACCTCATTCTACTTCTGCCTTGTCTTGTAACTAAATTCCCATCCAAACGCCAAAGCCTGGAAGCTTCAGAATAAGCAATGACAATTTAATGAGTAGCAGATCAGATAGAGAAGATAAGTACAAATCCGATACTACCAAAGAGAGGTAAAAAAATCCCCAAAACAAAAAACAAGGCAAAAAAATCCCACTTGTGTTTCAAAACTTTGTGGAAATTTTCAGATCAGACATTTTCTGTAAAGTTTTGGTCATTTACCTCATAATTTACTTTCTTATACCACAGGCTGTAGGGGAAAAATTAGAGATAGGTTTTTTTCAGCAAGGGCTTTGGTGATTATTTTGCTTTTGTTTCTGTTATTTTCACATTCATTTTTTATTGATAATATTGCACAGACAACAGAAACTGTAGAAGTATTTTGCTGCATTCAAGCCTTTGATATTTTTGTTTTATTATATTGGTTGCTTTCTTCTTTTGGACAGTGAAAATTTCAGGAGTTAGGATGGCATACATCAAAACAAGGGGATTATGATTCCCTAGGCATGTGTATCTAAGTCACTTCAGTTTTCCTCAGTGGTTAAAACATGCTACTTTAACGTCTGACTCCTTACACCTTTAAGGAGATAACAATATTAGGATAAGAAGCATGCTCTAAAATTGCTTGGTTTCCATCAAGTAAGAGAAAAGTCTGACATGACTGGTTCAGTTTAGGTGCTGCATAGTAATATCTAAACTATCTTTTTACAGAAAATTATAAATTTCTCTAGGATCAAGTCCTGAAAATCATCCTGAAAATCAGTTCATTTTTTCAGTAACTCTTATTTTGCATTAGATAGGCCAATATATTCCCTGTAATTCTCTTCACAGCTGTGATTCCAGCTTCACTGGAACTGCAGAAATTTATGCAATCCATTAGGCACAACTTTCATCAGTAAATACTCTTACAAGCTTTTGAAGAATTACTGTAGAAATACATGAGTTTGCAGTGTGAGCAAGAATAGTTAAGACCGGGTTGTAGTTAAGGAAGTATTTTGTTTATGTACTTCATTTGGATGAACCTAATACTACAGGTACGTTTTACTTTTGCAATAGTCACCATGAATATCCACCCTAATTAAAACTCAGACAAGTAGAGATGTAAAATTTAAAAAATGCATTGTTTCCTTTGACCCTGAGATCTTTGACACTGAGATCACTTTCTGACTTCTAAATTAAGACATTTAAGCTTATTTTTAAATACTGGGGAGATATTTTTTGACCTGGTGTGGCACCATTGTATAATTAGTTCCATTAGAAGAAGAATAATTAGAACAGCAAAGAGCACAAAAACCTGGAAGACAGAATTTAACTACTAAATAATGAATGCCAGCTCTTAATTTATACTTAACGAACTAAACTCTCCCAATCCACATATTAATATTTCATACAAATTTTGAAGACATTAAGGAAACATTGAGCATGCATAAAATGTAAAGCTAGCTAGTAATATCAAAGCTGATTTCATCTGTACATAAATCAGTCTAGAAGTCTGTGTATGAGGCACAGGGAACATTTTTGGTATTTTGAACACAGAATGTTTTAGTTACTACTCTGGGACTAATTTAATTTAAAAAAATATGAAGAGCTTTTCCACAGTGCCACAGAAGCAACAGAGCAATTTTCTTTAGTTCCCTAGCCTTTCAGTTTTACACTTAAGGTTAGGAAGTGGGGAGTATATTCTTCCATTGTGGTATATAACTAAGTTTGAAATGTCCTTTTTAAGCTATTCCACTAACATATCAAACTTAAATTCTCAAAAGACTTCCAAAATAGATGTTTGTTTGCTCTAGCTGCATATTAGTGAATGCTTGGAAAATGAAGGATTTCCAAAGAAGTGGAGTTCAAGGTGAATGATAGGAAGAGAGATGTGTTTCTGAACGGATATGCAAGAAACAACAGAAAACCAGCGTAAGACCTGGTTGTCCCCAAATAGCATATGCTCAAACAAACTGGGTGAAGAAAGTGAAAAATGAGACCACACTGATCAATTCACATAATAGACCTTCCTTCCAAGAAGGTTGTGTAAGTGGATGGTAACCTGTTACTACAACCACTTATGCAGACCAGAGAACCACAGAGAAATGCAAACTTTGTAGGTTTTCTGCAGTATTGTTCCAGCGCTGATTTTCCATGCTTAATTCTTCTGTTCAGACAAGCTGCGTTTAAGTTGGTGATCACTGGCTAAGTACCAATGAGCATAACTTGCATGTAATATCTAGTGACCAAATAGACAGCGGAGGGATTTTTTCTGTTTCTGTTCTAGACCTGAAGGTGTGGGGTGTGAAATGGATAGGAAGAAGGAAGATATGGTGAAGAGAAAGGCACTGCAGAAGGAGCCACAACCTTATGCAGAAGGTTCACATTACCGATTTTGATAGCTGTCCTGGTGGGCTGTGTATGCAACAATAATCATTCATCCAGATGGCGCAAGTACCCAAAGCAAAAGCAAAATTTTCAAACTTCTTGTCCTGCCCACACACAGCTTTGAATACTGCCCTAGAATTTGGAGCAAATGAAAGGATTATGCTGATTTTTCCACCCTTAATAACTGAACCCCCAGCCAAAGAGAAAACCAGCTTTGTTTATCCCTCTGTCTCCTTAATAGCTTCTACATTTAATAGGTTGGATTTTCACTTT
Organism: Psittacus erithacus; assembly: GCA_009867235.2. NCBI lineage: Eukaryota > Metazoa > Chordata > Aves > Psittaciformes > Psittacidae > Psittacus > Psittacus erithacus. The sequence goes on along the minus strand of WYDI02026989.1, from coordinate 20,625 downwards.
TTTTTTCTGCCAATTAACTAAAACTTTCCAAATTGTTTGCTACTCTCCCTGAAAACATGAGCAAACTTTACCTTACTCAAATGAACCAACACCCTTTGAAGCTGAGCAATCTTATTACCTTGCCAGGTTATACGGAGGTTGTAATTTGGAGAGTTTCCTCAAAATTACCACTGAAGTTATGTTACACTTCTGCATTTTGTTTTTACTGCATAACACTAATTATTCTGAAATGCAAAAACTAAATTTACTGACTTTTAAAATCACAAATAACAACAATAGGCCAATATTACCAGTCTGCCAAATCATCTACACAAAGGATAAATTGCTGATATTAGAAAAACAAGTAACTTTTGATTCCATTTGTGCATACTGACTCAGAACATCCCAAGCTTGCATTTTTAGGTGCTTTATAAAGAAAAGTATGAGCGCAAAATAATCAGACAGCAACCACAGTTACGTTATTGCAAAAGGAAGGTCAGACATGTAAACAGTGATATTAGCAAGTTAGAAGGAAAGAGTAGTCATTATCACATAGAATATAAGGACCAGAGGTGGAGAGATCTTCCGTTTGCTGCTTCTGACTGCAGATCTGTCATTCCTCCTGCACACACAGCAAATAGATACAAAATCATCAAAGAATCCAATGTACTTTCAGACAGTTCTTAAATCCCACTCTGAAGTTTCACTGGTTAATTGGCATATCTCTCTGTCAAAGCAATCTCCACTAGAGCAAGGTGTAGCCTTAGTTTTTTCTACTGCTATTCATAGTGAGACTATATACCATGACTTGATCAACAGAGTCTTTCTCTCTTGATGTTTCTGGCTTCTCAGAAGAGGCCAGTGGGGACAAAAGAACACAAAGAGCAACTCGATATTTCTGGGCATGGAGCATTAATAAGATACCTTTATATTCCTGCATCCTATGGAATATTTTCTTGTCAGACTTCAGCCTTTTTCAGTCCTTCTTTACTTGTGATCAGCAGAAGTCATTTGGTTCTCCTAAGAGGCTCTCTTCTCATTTAAGGTTTGCATCAAAAGTTATTCTGTTGATTGCACAAAATAATTTAGCAACTGTCATTATTACCCCCACACTTCCCCCAAATACATTCCAGGTGACCAGCCTTACAACAGTATTTGAAGCGCTTCACATTTAATCCTTTAAATACTTCGCCCAACAAGTAGTTCCGTTAGTTATTACAGACGAAAGACCATTCCAATAAAAGGTAGGAGGCAGAAAAGGACCTACAAAATAGTTTTGCCTTTTAATTTGAAATCCTGAATGTGACATTTCAAAAAAATAGTTATGGCTGCAGTGGCTGTGAATTGTGAGATATTTGTGTCAATTATGTTATAAAGTTAAATTGGCTTGCATATTTTTTGTGTGCTCAAAATGAGAATTCTAGCAAATTGCTTCAGGTTGTATAAAAAAAAGAGTCTCTATTTTGTGTTCCACAAAGGGCAGCATTCAAAAAACAACTTTTATATATTATTTCTGAAACAATCATAAATAAAAAAAATCATGTAACAAATATGAATGTCATTGTATGTGAGCTTTTTAATCTTCATTTGTTCCCAAGCCTAAAGTAAGACAATGATTGATGTATGTGTTAAAACAGTACTTCCAATACCAGTCTTGCCCTTTAGCAATCTCTCTGTACTTTCGTGCTATTTTAAATAATCACAGACTCTGCTGAGATACTAATGAAGAAGTTTATGGCTGCCTTACCCCAAATGCAATATTTTAATTTAAAACTGACATTGGCTCTCATTGCAATGGGTGCAACCACAATATTTTACAGACAATGCAGCTTTCCAGCATCAGTCAAGCCACAAAAACAGTTATATTTGACCAGTGAACTTACTGCTAATACCTCATGTAATCTTTTTTTTCATGTCCTTTGCACTAAGCAGATATCATGATGAGTTTGTAAAAACATGAATGAAAAGGCAGAACTTTCTCTTTCCCAAGAAAAACCACCGGGTGTAAATTATGGCTTTTTAGACTTTTCATGTGGCCATGTGCAGAATATTTTTTTAAATTTCTTTTTATTCTCTCCATTTAGAAATAATACTATACGTGGTGAACTTTAATCATAACAGTGAGACTACCCTTATCAATAAGATGCCTTGATCTCATAAGACAGGATCAGATTTAGATCACTGTAGTTGGATGGCTGTTACATTACAAGATATATTATCACAATCTACTGCAAAGGAAAATACCCTTTGTTGGATTTTTTCTTTTTTAGTTATTTGAACTGACATTTTAGAACCAAACCCTGTGGGGAAAAAAAAAAAAAAAAAAAGTGAAGTTCATAATTCAAAGTATATAACTTATTTTCAGCAGAAAAATTGAAATTTTCTCAAAATTGACATTTTTTTGTTGCAGACATCATTAATTTCCATAGTGATGGGGGAGGGAAGGAGATGAAAAATCAAAGAACGTGCAAATTACCTGTGCCTGAAAACTGTCTCTTTTTGGCCAACTTTATGTTTAAAAAATATAGGGAAAAGGATTGCACAAAGATTGTATTTGTGGCTTAATCCCTTAGCCCACAAACATCTTCCATATTCAGAGATTAAAAGTGCCTGTGTGTTCACTTACAGTCTGGATTCCCAGTCTGATCCAATACAGTGCATCTACACAGTCATGTAGGAAGGTGTCTAAAATGTCTATTGAAATAGTTCCAGATGGCAAATGGAATCTGGTTTCATATACTCATTAATTTTCAGTTTCCTGGACATATAGCTGGACTCTTTCCTTCTCTGTTTTACCAGTGGGAAGGTGGAATATGAGATGTCATATTCTATTTTCTTGTGTAGACCTTGCACAAGATTTGAACCCATTGCCTCTTTCCTTTCTCAAGGAAAGTAAGGTTCAGTCCTCAGTTTTGCTTTGACATTTAATGATATACTTAAAACCTCTTCACACATTTCAGATCTTCATATATACCGCTAAGTAATATAATGCATCATATAATATTCTGTTTATACAAACATGAATATATGAAAGTAACCTGCAGTGTATGAAATGTTCAGGAATGTCTGAACAGCTGCAGATTACACAAATCTGCAGATCTATTAGCTTTGAAATTACCTCTCTGATACTTATGAAATGCAGCCAAAAAAGAAGATGGGCTGCATGAAAGTGCTGCTGATTTAAAGGCTCTTTTTCCTCTCTTAATATACTGGATGACAAAGGTCTTTCATGTCAAGTTTTTCTGCCTGCAGCACAGACAGCAGTAAATGGTCCTCGTGCGTTACAAACCATCTCGTATTATAAGATCTTCAGTGGGACAAGAAAATAAACAAGACTAAGATCAGAACAAAGAAACCTCAATATCATCAGGTCAACAACATTCAGTTACATTTCTCAGAATCATGTCAAGTACTTGTAGAGGCCAATCAGAGTCTGCCTATAAAAAATATACGAGTTTAAAAGACAACAGGCTAAAGGATCAAGTATGTGACAAAGACGTGAAGAAATAGTAAAATGAACTTCCTGAAGTGATATTCCTGGCTCTTCAAGCATTCTGCTTTTGTAATTTGTTCTATGTTCCGTGGGATTTTTCTCACCTATTAGCAACTTATGTTTATAATGAAAAGACACACTGAAAAAAATACAAGCAGAACTATATATAAAAAAAAAAAGTAGCCTGAAGGATGACATACACAAACAGATGTAAAGAGACCAAGCAGATTTACAGTACTGAGTGCTTTATACATTTCACCTTGGTTGAGTTAATGGTTTCCAAGTAAATTGATCCAAAGTTGTCTTCCATAATAGTATTAGGAGAAAAATGCAAGATGAACATAGTAAATGAAACTGTTGGTCTAAAATAACTTGGGCAATTGCAAACAAAGGATGTTATGCTGTATGTATTGCACTTCTGTTATTTTAGATTCTCTTACTAAATATAGTACCCTATTTATGACAGTTTCAATTCATATTTTCAAGGACAATGCTGTGGAAATCTGAAGGGCCTTCTGCTGCCAAGCAATTAGTTGTAGGAGGAGAAATGGGGAATGTATTTCTCCTTGAAGCATACCAAGATTCACACTCTGAAGAAGCAATTTTGCAATCCTGAATTATGAACTGATCACATGACCTTGAAGCCTCCTGAGTTAGGAGGCAGTTCCCATTAACGGGCTGACAAAATGTCATCTTTGTCTCTGAGCGGCAGTGGAAGGGTAAGATGTAAATGTTCCTTGGTGGCAACAAGCCAAGCTGTCAGAGAAGGTCTGATTCTGCCCAGGATTGCAGAAGATGGCAGATGACTGCAGAGGTGCTTCTCACCCAAAAAGGCATCCCTGCATCTGTGGAAAGGTTTGGGCACACCACCTTCTTCCAGCACATGAGGCAAACCTGAATTCCCAGTGTCACTGTCCTGGCATATCAAAATATGTTTCAAGCTAACCTCAACAAAATCAATAACTTCAGAAGATCTAGTCCCGGTGGTAGATATGTTTGCATAGGTTTTCAAGATCAAGCTTTATATCTGCAAATGAGATTTCAATAGAGAAAAATATGCTGGTAATAATATGAGTTTTATTATAAATAAAGGGCCTAATTCCTCAGTTCATCACTCCAGCATTACATCAATGAATTTTCATGGAGTTATTGACAGTGAAAAGCTCTCAAGATTTGAACCATTGTAAACCTACAGTAATGTACTATGGAGTTTTTGTCCATTACATGTGGGGAGTATGTGCATAGTAGAGCATTTTCAGCAAGGTTTGGGTGGGAGTGGAAGGGTGAGAGCAGGCCTTTCTTTCTTTCCTTTTCCACCTTGCTCTTTTCTGTGTATTATCGACTTTTTGTGAAATTAATTTGCTGATCAAGCATCTGAAGCAAATACCATTTTAGTTAGTCTATGGGTTAAGTTACTTATGAATGGATAATTTTTCACAAAATGAAAGAATGAAGGAACAAAGGAACAGTGTATTAATATATATACATTATCATCTCTGCTAAGACTGACATTTGCTGAAATTTTAACCTTTATGACTCAACTCTTTTAAGAAGAAAATGTTAATGCAAGGCAATTGATGGTTTAATTTAAGGACTTATAAAAAAAACCCAGGCTTTCAAGTCATCTGTTAATATTTCGTTTTCTAATGGCATATGACATCTTTAGCTATCACAGCCTCACTTACTGTACTAGAATACTCTGCTTTTCATCTACTATGTGGAAAGAAATACTATGTATTTACCATCTTCAACATATTTATCCATAGCACTAAATTCAACAAGAAGGCATTTGTGAGATAAAGCCATCACACACAATCCTACCAGGAAGTCAGAAACTGCACCAAATCAGCAGCAGCAACCTCTCTGAGCAGTGGTATTAGTACCTGAATGTACTTGTGAACAGATTTACAGATACATTCCTTTTGGTTTTCATTATAGCATGACAATATAGGCCTGATCTGGTGTGAACTGGCTGAAAAGATGTCACCACCTTAAATGGAAAATCATGACAAAAACCTAAAATCTTTTGGTTCTTCCTTCCCAAAACTGATGAAAACATTGAGTTTGTTTAGAGTTTGTTCTGAATAGGAGTTTTGGGTTTTCTTAATGACCTTGTACTTTCACCCTTGAGCTACATGAATTTCATAAACGGTATGTTGTAAAGTTGAGTCAGTAGAGTTACTTAACTGTTTTAAAGGCCAAAGCTAGGAAAGTCTGGAAGTGCAAATTTGAAATAATTTTGACATCAATTTTAGTGAAGCTAAAGGTCAACCTAACAAGCTATGAATTTAAAAAAAATCAAGACATCTAGAGACAAAATAATAGCACAACTTCATGACAAAATGGGAGGAGTCAGGGTGCTTGTTCTTCAAATCTGCTACAGAAGAGTTCAAAGGAATAAAATGTGTGCATGGGTCCATAAGCCTTAGGCTCTGGGGGAGATGATCCCTGTGTAGATATTGTTGAAGTTGCCTTGCGCACTGCAGTCCAGGGCTTGCTTTTGATGCCTGTTAAATACTGAAGTGTTTTTTTCAATACTTCCAAATTTTAAAACCCGCTGCAGCAGGGAGGTAAAAAGAATGTTTTCCACAGCAAGGAGAAAATTCCTTCTTTACAGTAACTGAAAAGAGAATTTCAGACACTGAGAAGAGGGAGTGAGAAAGTAATATTTAATAATTTTTTTATTCATTTCTATTAAGCAGCTTATAAAGATGAAAAGTTTTTTGGTTGGTTGGTTGCTTTTTTTAGAGATCTGATACCCTGAAATACAATAATTCTGTAAGACAACATCATGGATTTAACTTAGTGGCTATCTTTTGAGTACTAAGATACGTAGATATATATCTACAGACCCACTTTACACTATGGTTACGAACTGAGTTAAAGCTCATTGCAGCAAGTGGCTCTTTTCACCTTACTCACACATACTCATAGAAGAACCAAACACAGAATTTGACTTGTTGGATGGAGCAGCGATGAATAGAGGTACTGCAGTTCAAATTTCTGAACTGCTGCTGACACCAAACAGGAATCAGATCCTAGTTTCAAAGAGACAGTGAGCTGTGATGTCATAATCTGATAGGCACATTCTCACATATTCTTCCCCCTAATTTCATAGTTCTTTTTGTCTTGATTTGACCTATTCCTGGGTCTAAAATAAAATCTGCTGCACATTTTCCAGCTGTGACTTTATATTTTACTATTCTGCATTCCTTTGGGGCTCTTTCTTTTCTAATTATCACACTAAGTAAATCTGGCTCTCTTGCTCACAGCTTGATGACTTTTTTCATGTGTGATACCATCTGCCTAATAGGCTTTCTTATCTGGCTTGGGGTGGGGGGGGGCACTGCTTTTGTAGATTCTGCTGTATATCCCCAGTGATTTTAATCCATGTTTTCTTATCATTAAAAAAAAACAAAACAAAACCAAAACCAAAAAAATCTCTTCTCATATTAGAGCTGATTTGAGCAACAAGTTTTCTAGCCTCATGTAAAAAAATATGCCTTTTCTGTGGCAAATTCATACAAAGCTCATAGCAAGACTATAGCCAGTTACAGTCTTTTCTATTCAGATGTGTACCTCCACATAGAGATAGTAATCTTATGCATGTCCTGAAAGGAACATATTTCCTTAATTCTGTCTCCTGCCAGGGCAAAATTCTCACCTAGCACAAATCAGTGTCTATCTGATCGATTTTATAGATTCTAATACTGCAATGCTGATTATTAGAACAGACCTAATAATTTTATGATGATTGTTTCTGTTAGACAAATTAATAATAGAAATGCTCCAAGAAATTAAAACTCAGCTGCCAGTGGGGAGTGTAGGTGCCTGGGGCTGAATTGAGATGAGCTTGTACAATTTCATATTCCTTCTGGAAGAAAGATCCTGCTCTTTGTGTGCAACAATGCCTGTGGCATAAAAGCCAGAATATCGCCGTCTGATTTATTTACTGTATGATTCATTGATTAATCATTTCTTTTCATTCAGCGACACTATACAGAAATATTTGTTAATACATACAGAAACACCTCTTCCTCAGTATGACTGCATTTGTCAGAACTGTGTAAAAATTAGGCAGATAATACTAACAGAACAAATTTGTTCTGCAAATTTTACTTTCACAATTGATTGTCTTAGTGTTTGACCTTGTGAAGGAAGTTATAATTGATACTTAGAAATCATTATTGTATTTTCCTCACACTTTATGAAATCCTGGCCCTCTCAGATTTCATGGCAAAGTTTTTTATTTCTAGAAGACCAAAATTTTATTCATATTAAGCCATTACCTGATATGTTGAAACCTTTGTTATAAATGGCATTAGGCTTATATTAAAACTGTATTAAGAATATGGCGGTGACCATCTAGCTCCAAATGGATGAGCCCTCATCTTTTTCTCTTGAATGTTCTATTTGTTCTTACACTGTAAAACCTACTAGACAAAACACCAGATTAACATGTAATGTGATTAAATGCCACTGGCTTCTCTGAGTTTACCTCAGCAAGATGTTACACCTGAATTTTGGGGGCATGTCAAAACACATATGCAAGGAAATGGTAATTTATCACATTAATGGACAAGCAGCAAAAGATTGATGGAAGCCTTCCCAGCAGGTCTGAGAGATGGAATAAGGCTTCTATAACTGCTCAAATTTTGATTGTGTCCCATATTTCTCATAGGTGCTTGCTTTGATTACGGTCATAATATAGGTTGAGATTAATTCCTTACCTTTGCTTACTAAGTATGCATAGAATCATCATTTTCTGTTTCAATTGATGCTTTAATGTTGGAAGTAATACACATATCACACTTACTGCAGAGTTTGCGCCAGGCTTATCTTGTCCTCATTGCTATTTTAACCCACATCAGCCAACCTGAATAGACTCATTCCTAATAGACATATTCCTAATGACAGACAAGATGATCTGTCAGCCTAGAAAGCACAAGGCTGGTGCAGGGACTGCAAAATAATTTGATGAAGCTAAATATTTCTTCATCTTAAGTGGCAATGCAGTTGTATTCCAGTGGCTTGTATGCACTGCTGTTTCAGCTGAAATATGCTTCAGTGAATTCCACAATTCTTCTGGCACCTGTGCAATGCAGTACAATTAATACAAGGGGAATCTGGATTTAGCTACAAATGTATTAATTGTAGTGGTAAACCTTTTTCACAGATCAATATTTTTTCAGTAGCTCCTCCATACTAATCTGAATGCAATGCAACAGAAGCCAGTAAGTCTCACTGATTAATTGTCATCAATGGTTTCATACATAGCTCCATTTTCATTACTGTTGCTTTATTTGATGTCTCAGTGGATATTGAATAGACTCTTGTGAGTATTCTGATACACTCTACTGAATTGTTTGACTTCTCACCCATGTTTCTTAACAGACTATAGTCTGACACAATTCAATATCTATTACCTGTAGGCCAGCTTGAGTACCTGCAAAAGACAGTCCTCCATTGAGCTTTGACTTAGAGGAGCCTGTAAATTTTAGAACAAATGCATTGCAAGTAGGACATCTGGAAGGATATAGCACAGCTGTTAAAGTAGTGGCCACCTCAATGCTATCACATTACAGTAAAGTCCACCCCATTATTGAATTTATCCACCATCATGCAAAAATATGTCATTCAATGAAAGAAAAAAAAATAGGGGAGATTATAGTAGGCATAAATAAAATAAAGTCCTAAAGAAAGCATAAGAGAGAGAAAACTCAAAAAAAAAAAAAAAGAACGAGAGTAGCTACAATTAATAATTAGAAAAAAGGAATATAGGACAATGGAGAAAAGAAATACAAGAACCAAGTTATCAGCATCTATAAAAATAGTATGGCTCAAATAACATATACTCAAATACTCTCAAAATATTTAATTTTAGTACTGATTTGTAAGGTAGAAAGAAAGTTGAGAAATGTCTCAAGTTTAAAAGCTCTTATATTTTCCTGAATAATAGTAGCATAATAAAAATGCAGCAATAATAAAGTAGCATAATAATATGGCAGTAGCAGTAACTAGCGAAACGAAGAGTGAAATATAGCATTGGTTCTTTCTTCTACAGTTTTTCATCTAGTTCTGTTGCAAAATATTCTGTAGTGATTCTTCTCCTTCTCGTATAAATATTTGCGATATGACAGATGCAAATTGCATGTCTGTTTTTCCAATTACTTTTTAAATACAGGATTTGATACCCCAGTTTGCCTTCCTGAATTGCCTGATAGGTTTTATGTACAGAAGCAACCAACACCTAGTCCAGACATGAAGAGACTCCTGGTACTCCCAGTGCGGGGTGACACTCCCTGCACCACCTCAGTCTGAGCAGTCTGGTGTCTGTTGCTGCCAACCAAGATCCAGAAATGCTGCAGCTCCTCAAAAGCTGAGTCTTCTCAGGAAGCCACCTCTGAGTGAATCAGAGCTCCTACACACTAAAAAAAAACCATAAGAATGTGGCCTGTTTGGTACCACAGATATCAAGGTATCATAATAACCAAGCCTCACAAGTCAGTCACTAGAAGTTCATGGAATAGGTGGGCGGGTTTGGGCTTGGGTTTTTTTTGTTTTGTTTTTCTTTTCTTAACCCAAGCCAGACTCGTTACTCTTCAGAGTGTAGGAACTCACTGGCTCCCACAGGCAGCACCTCATTCCAAATTTAAAGGGCTGTCTAGAAGGGATGAGTATCCTCCTTTCCCATTAAAGCTCTTTTTCAAGATGAAGAGAGGAAGGCTAATTGGGCCAAAGACAGGCATCATGCTTTTGTGTGACCCAGGAGACACTGGTCCCCTGGGCTGCCTTATGCATTTAGCATCAGAGTGTCTTTTGACACTACATAGCTTATCATTAAAAGAGAGCAAGAGGGAGAGAACGCAAGGACTTCTCTCCCAGAGTAAGCCCTTCCAGCACCGCACTTGAAAGTCATATAAGTACATTCTTCCTAAATCCTAAATGGGATATCTAAAGCTTACATCTAATTTGAGATTCCTCTATATCATATTTTCTTTTCATAACATATGTTAAGAAAAAAGCATTTATAAAACATAACAGCCAAAATAGACATTGTTAGCCTAATGGATTTGGCTCCTGCAGAGCGACATAGCACACATACAGCTATGTGGTACATAAGAATTTTCCTAATAAAATTAGCTTGTCACACAAACCTCCTCATATTCTATTCTCATTTTTGAAAGGAAGACTAGTTTTCTAAGAGTCCTTAATTTTACTGTGTACCTTGGACAAAATCTTAGCATTGCTGCTGGACCAAGGACTTCCTAGCACTCATTTAAGATTTACTCATTAGCCAACCAAGTCATTCATGACTTTCTTTTCACGGTTTTTGCAGCAAGTTGCATTCAGTCTCAAGAGTTCTGAATAACTAATCTTTTCTTATGCTGTGTATCATTGAAAGAGTTTGCTGCAACCCAGGAAAGCCAAGAACTTTTTCCTTTTCCTCAGTGCAGTATACTGAAGTATTTGCCAATATTTATGGTGTAACTTTTAAAATGTTTTAAAATTTGTCTTAGGGTCTGGAACACAGACTCTAATTGTACTTCTAGAATTACTTCTAACATCAGAATCCCCCTTCCAGGGGGAAGTCTTAGATTGCCAGTTAGCCAGGCATTATAAATGATATCACCAACGTGCACCAAACAGAACTGATGTCACTGAAGAACTTTCCTGAGGAAAAAATAATTATTTGAAATAAAAAGAAGGACTATAAAGTTGTTTATTCTGTTCCTTGACCATGTCAAAGCAGATTGTTTAAAAAAAAAAAAAAAAAAAAGAAAGAAAAAAAAGGCAACAAAAATGCTGGTTAAATTCCATCTAGTTTGTGAACTAAATGGAGGAGTTATTGATGCTAAGTTTCTTCAAAACGTCGTATATATTATAGGTACATTGATATCCTAAAGGAGCCTATTTGACAGAATCTCCATCACACATGAATGGTAGATATGCAGTGTTACCATAGAAATGGGACAGCACACAGAAAGAGATATATAATCGTGTGTGCAACTTGAATGAAAACACACATAACTATGCATGGGAAACCAGCATGCAGAGATTTCTTCCTAGAATGATGATGGGATTGCTGTTCATGGTATCTGCAGTGTTTACAGTGACTGACTCCAGAGCAGAATACAAAGGACGAACAAAAGAAAACATTCAGTGAGACTCCATACAGAAGAGATATATGGATAAGATAGGAAAATGCAGTATATGAAAATGCAGCAGATGACAAAAGTAGAAGAAAAAAGAGATTAAAGAAATTTTGAGGGTGAAGTGAAAGAGAATACAAGCAAGAACTTAAGGGAGAATGGAGATTAGAAACTTAACAGCAACAGAAAACAGAGAAAACAGACTCAAAATGGAAAAAGAAAAATGAGAGGCAGCACAGGAAAGTGAACAGAAAGAGGAAAAGCAGAGATGAGAATAACAAGCAGGTAACCCCTAAGAGAAAATGATGGAAAATGACCATTGGCTGACTTACTGAAGAAGCTACATATCCCATACTTTGAAGATATAAAATCCAGATGTATTTGAGCACCATCTCATGGTGTTATTTTTTTTCAGAGTTCACTGATACTAAAAACACAATAAGCAATGTTTGCAAAATCAATTTTTTTTCACTGTATTTCTGGAAAATTATAATCTATGTTTTATATAATGATTACCCACATCCTTCAATTCTATTAAGTTTGCTCATGAATGTTTCATCACTTAAAAAAAAGAAAAAACCCAAACAAACAAAACCAAGGTTTGAAATTAAAACTCTAAAGCCATGTCCAGATATGAGGTACCTGGCCAGTTTTTCAGACATTTGAAGGACCCTAACAGGAACAGGCAGCAACAAAAGCATTTTGAAATTCTGCCAGTTTACTGACATCTGTAAATAAAGGATATGGGCTCGCTGTTATTTTTGTTTCCTTTTGGCTTAAATTCAGGCCTAAAACTTACACGGACAGTCCTTAGTGAGGATGAGCACACAGTTTTTACATACCTAATATAATTTATAATAAATTCATAATATAATAATAAAAACATTTTATAGAAATAAATAAATATGCTCTCTTGGCTTTTTTGTTATTAAAAACTAACATCTTTATAAACTTTATGTTAATCTATGTCATCGACTCTTACACTGGAAAACAATGTGATAACAAGAAAGGTTTTTTGCTTTTCTTTTAGGAGTTGTCTGTAGGTTTTTGGGGAAAAGAAAGGGTTACAGTTATTTTACTTCTTAGTTTGTTGAGATATTCTGGGGTTTTGCCAGATTGGGGATTTCTTCAGGCCTTTTCAGAACTGTTGCACCTCTTAAATGTGTGTCATGGTGAAATACAGTGCCAGAAGAAGATTTCTTCAAAGAATTAAAATAACCGAAATTTTAGGTTGCATACGTTTACAAACATAAAATCAAAAAAAAAATAGCAAAAATCAAATTTGAATCAATTTATGCACTTTTAGTTAATTCAGACTATTTACATAGAAAAAATATAAAATGTATGAAACCAAATAACCATAGCTGCCCAAATTAAAAAGAAAAAAAAAGGTAAAAAGAAAAAAGCTCACTCACATTATTCCTGCAAGACATTATTTCTTCTCCATTATAATGATTTATTCTTGTTTTGACATAACACAGTGTGGAAATTAATTCCAGAATATCAGACAATGAAAAAATTGGGATTAAAGTATATATACTTGAATGCTTGACAAATGATAAATTAGAAAGGGAACCAATCTGTTAACTTTTCTCATGTTACATTCAGGGACAAATCTCTGAAGGCACTTCCACTGTTGTCAAAGTTTCATTAAGATACAGAATCCTTCCAAGTGTTCTTCGGGTGCCAGTTTGATGGATGTGCACTACACAATGTGTTCCTGAGCGCTGAAGTAGGTTGCAGTACCTACTGAACAGCTGTCAGGTGTTTGTTGACTTGAGCACTTAAACAACAAAAACCATGTAAATACACGCTAAAAATCCAGAGTAAACAAAGGCATAAAGCAGTGCAAGAAAAACAACACCCAGAGAAGCCCATAAGTGTGGAGAATTAATGTTTCTGTAAGGAAAAATTAATTTTCTGTTTCATCACGCTCCTAAGACTTCCCAAAACATTTTCAACGACTATTTAAAATTTTCATACAGTTTTCAGAAAACTGAATTCATTTGCAGTCCAGTCTTAATAATCCAAAGCATGAATAGCCCATTGTTCCATTTTTATCTTGTTATGGTTTTGTTATGAAAACGAAAGTATATATAATATGTATTAAAGCATTAAGCATGGCAAGTTATTTTCCATAGTGTCAAGTATGAAAATAAATTGTCAGAAGAAAAATCAGACTCAAAATCCATAAATCTTTTTGTGATGTTAATTATCTTACTAGTAACAAAGCTTCTCCCAAACAGAATATAGTGAAAATGAAGGTTTGACCTTCTCTTGTATAACAAAATATGCAATAGCAACATTCCTTTTCTTCCACACGTATCACTTTAATGTTTATAATTGAAAATACATTTGTTCATTTAAAGAATGTGGTAACATTATTAAAGGTTGAATGGAAAGCTTTGTAGGAAGACAGTGCATCAGTAATATAGTTGTCATTGCAATTCCCTGTGAATAAAATTCATTGCAGTGCATAAATTAATTTGCAACCATTGTAATCAACAACATCCCAATGAAATCACAAATACACTGGGCAGATTTAACAACTTTGGAAGACATAGGAGTTATGTGAGTAGCCTTATTATTCAATTAACATGTTGGTAGAAAGAATTTATGTGGATATTTAAAAAGCCCTTTAGTGATTTTAAGTTTTACTGCAACTGTCAAAACAATTGAATCCACTCAAAGTTTATGCAGCTGAATAACAGGTTATTTTAGAGAATGCAATTTCTACTGAAAGGAACGTTAAACTTTTTAAACACCCATTGAATGTTTTGAAAATCAGCTTACAGAATATGCTTGTAATCTGCAAAGAAAATATGTCTCTTAGTGCCACATAAACTATGTTTAATGCCTTGATCTACCACATGAAAGTGGTTAAAGCTTACATGTTGAAACATAAACATGTATATTTCAATTTTTGGGAAGGCAAACACAGACACTTTTGCTGACAGAAGAAACACTGATTTCCAAAGTATTAAGCTGAAATACTCTGGTGCAAATTCAGACTCTAAAGAAAATCGGAAACAGGCTGAAAGAGACCTTCTCCTGCTTTAGGTGAATGTATCAAACAGTCCCTTCTGGAGTCCTGAAACAGAATTAGTATTGCAGCCAGTTAAAGTCACAACGTCTGCTTTTTCCTGTCTCATTACTCTTAAGGTTTGAAAGCTGCTTTTAATTTTTTCACATAAATTTGTATATGCTGAGGTTATCTCTGTTTGTCCTTTGACAAGTATTCTGTTAACTGAGAAGAATTTCCCCCTGTTCCATGCTTGTCTGTTATACATTGAAACATTGCATTTATTTTGCTAGGTCCTTTCATTGCTCCTACAACAAAGGCTCCCACTTCCTCAATCATCCTGTTACACTTTCACTTAATCTTTCTTAACACAGGCAACAAGAATTGCACACGGTGCTGCAAGTGATATCTCTTCTGTCTCTGGTATCAAAGAGTAAAAATGTTCTATTTACACTGGAAATAGCTCACTCATTACAGCTTCCATAATGTCAATCCTATCAGGGGAAACAACCTTCCCTTGCTGTCAAGGGCTATAATTCAGAGATAGGGATCTCCGATGAAGGTCTCAAGATGCTGGGCAAAACAATTCCAGAGACCTCAGGTTTTCTGGATTAACCCCTGAATCCTGTGCTGTTTTCTTCCTCTCTGATTATTTTCTGACTTCTGAAACTGTTGTAAGAAGCATTCATCTCATTCTTTTACATTCAGGGGTTTCCCCAAATCACCCAGTACTTTGCTGATGGTGAAGCTTCCCTGAAATCTGAGAAGTCTGTATGGAATTTTATAATTCATTCATTCTATATGTCTCTTATTATTCTAATTCCTATGATTACGTGTGACTTCCTATCTATTCTGCTCTTAAGAGATACAAATTAAAATCAGTTTTCCAAAAGTTAGCTAAATTTTTTTTTTTTGCTTAATTTCCTAATTTCATATTTATTTCTGTGCTGTGATGCCACTCGAAGCCTTCCTACTGTAGTACAAACCCAATAGATCTGATGGGACATTAGTGTGCATTTTATTATCTTATAGTCTGGAGTAATTTTGGCAACCTTTGTTCACCTTGCAAGCTTTCTGTTCTGACATGAAAGCAGATGATGTTACCCACAGGACTTATGCTGCTGTTTCTCCAAATGCTTCTACTGCCTTGTGGACAGACACTTAAGAATTCTGACCTGAACACATTGTGCTATGAAATTTATATGAAGCAATATAAAATGTTGTGAGATAAATAACCCATATTTTCCTCCACTTTTATAAATATATGTGTACGTCTGTACATATATTTATAACTTCTTGGAATTCTTGACCCCTCAAATTTTGTTCAGAAGCTTTGGTATTTATTTAAAGTGGTATCAGTTAAGCAAAACTTAAGTTTAGCAAGCTGAAATTATTTTATAAGGTTTATTTATATCTTGAGAGTTCAAAAAGGATATATTTTTAACGGCCTATGAGATTCATATTTATATCATGATAGTTACTAAAATTCAAATTGAAAGTAAAACCTAAAGCTTACATAGCTCTTTAGCTGTAAACCTAAAACTATACAGCTCTATCCACATTTAGTTATTCACTAAAAACTATTTATTGTGAAGAATCATATTTTCTCCCAAGAAACCAACATGCAACACTTATATTTGCGATTGAGCTTTGTAAGACAATAAAATGTTTCATGGGGTAAGGATGGCAGGACGAAATCTCAGTAGCGCAAAGCAGGTATTTTTTAGCCACTGGCTACCAAAAATCCTTCCTCCCAAGTATGCAGAACAGTGGCTGTAAATTGTGTTTGAGCTGACAGATCTCTTTCTGGCATTGGAGGGAAAGGGACAGAGAATGCCCCAGTTCCTCCAGCCTCCTTGTCCCCTGCATGCTGGAACAACTTTGAAATTAGAAGTGGGGTGGGAGAAACCCTAGGATAAACAAAACTTTCCACTTCCTGAGCAAATACCGTAAGCACTATGAAATTCAATAAAGGCTATTTCACATGTATAAAATAAGTTGGCTTATAATCACAACCACCCCATTTTCTTAACAGTGGTCTCATTTTAATGGGAAATGTGATGCATGGTAATAGCTGTGGAAATCACATGTAGATAGCTGGGATCAGTCTTGTCTCAGGTGCCCAGGAGAGAGGGTAAAGTACACTTCAATTTTATTTATTTAATTTTTAATTCTGTCTTAGCTTATGGGCATGGCAGGGTGAGGCCACATGAGGAATAGTGAATCTGGCCAAGGATTTACTTTCTCTAAGATCCTGTGTCCAGCAGTGAGCAGCAGATGCTACTTAAGATGCCATCTGACTGTGGTGCTCAAGATTATGCAGGTAGACCTACCCAACATGAATCTGTCTGGGCCATACTGCTTAGTCTCTCAGTCCTCAATTTCAGGTACCATTAAGTACCTAAACCATAGATATTGCAGCACTCAGACAGTATATGCCTGAATCTTTTATTGCCTAGTTCTGGGATGTAACTGTTGGGGGATATTTTGTCTTTAACAAGTATTCACACACAAAAATGATCTATGCTTCAAGAAATGTTCTCTTCCTCTTGAAAGAAAAAAGCTGCAGGGCAAAAAATGTTTTACTTCTTTGAGAACTTACGAAGTGTGATTTTCTGCAGGTGATAATTTTTTGGCACAGCTACAGCCACTGCACACCCTGCAAAAATACGTCCCTAGCCAAAGCTCATGCCTTTTTCTGTGTAAACCAATCTCTGCTTTGTCTTCTTTATCCTTTACTATAAATATATGCTTAAATGTGTTTTATCTATACCTCTAGTATTCTGCAACATTATGATCTTTGAAGAGCCTCATTAGATGGTAGAAAAAAGGGTGCCATATGCCCCATCATACTTCAAAGGAGACTTACATTTCCTTTGCAATTTTCCCTGACAGAAGGATGGTTAACCACACAGATATGAATATTATCCCTATCTATTTTTTCTAATGGTTAGTCACTACAGAATTGTTTATAGGCTGTATTGTGACTGGTCTTTCTCTTTTTTATTCCCATTTCAACATTAGTGCAAGCACAAAGGTTCTGATTTGTAAAACATCTGTGTCATTTGTCCATACCTCTCCTACTGTTTATTTTACAGCCTTTTATACATTTACTATAAAATACTAAAATTTAATACAGTAAACTCTGCTTTGAAACCATTCTTACAGCATTCTGAATAAATAATCTAAATCAAATGCAGCATTTTGCAGTTCATAAGAGATGAAAAGCAATAAAACTGATAAGAAAGGTAGGAACGATAGGAACATTTTGTTCTACTACAGTCCACCATGGTGGCATTTTGCACATTCATGTTACTGAGTTTTAAAGGAATGACATTTTTATCTGGGCAGTAAGGTTCAGTCAATTTAGGCCAGCAGATTTTCTGCCTTCTTAAATGGGGATAAAAGTTTGAATTTAAGCTCTGATTCAAGCATGTCAAACATAGCACACTGCAGATTGAGTCTGCTACAGGGAATTAAAAGATCTAAATTGTGATAAAATGGCATCAATTTCACTCTTTGTAAAGAAGAAAAGTTACTTTATGAAACAAAAAGGAGTGAGGGGAGAGGCAGAGAAGAAATCACCCTGAGAATAATTTTCTTTCTGAAACTGAAACCATCATTGGGGTCTCTGATAAAGGCTAACAGCTTTATGCAGAGGACAGTCCATGACAGTTTTCAGTTTCATAGAAACTTTTTCTTCGTGTTCTACAATGCTATGTATGGAAAACAAAGAAGAAAAGTATGAGATTAAAAATATTGTACGACTGCATGTATCCTAGGAAAACTGCTTGGAAAAACTTGGCAAAATACTCTGAAATTTTAGCATCCATTCTTTCTTCAGGATAAGAACATGTCAGTAAGACATTAGCTAAGACTTGAAAGAATGCAACATGATGCTCCTTATGTTTTTCTGTAGGTGGCCCCTTCCCCAAGACTGATTCTTGGTGTCAGTGAACTACAGTCAATTTGTTTAAAATATGCTACAAGTGATAACATAAGGAACCCTGCGGTTGGGAGAGAATAAGAAGTGAATGCAATTGATACATTAGATTATTTTTTAGGAAATGTTAGATTATTTTTAGAATATTTTCATGCAAAACAAGAAAGTCAGGAAGTTGGAGATAGAATGCTGAATGTTTTGTTTTGTTACTAGGTTTTACCTCAGTTTTTATCTGAGCCCAAACCCCCTTTAAGTATATATTTATTCAGTTGCAGATTTAACATTGGAAACTACTAAATGAAACATTTACTGGAATAATACGTGTATTCTGAAAATTAGAACATAAAACTAAATGGACTCATTCTGTGTTTACACTTGCAGTTGATGACAATTGCACACATTTACCACACATAAAGATTAAGGAAAAAAGACACTTTCTTTCACATATAAATGCATACATAAATTGAAAATACATACATAAATAAGGAATAGATTAATAACCAAATATGTAAATATACAGAAACTTCTTATTGTAACGCTTGGACTTATTCTCGCATGTCTGTAATATCTCTATCATAAAGTTTGCTTACAAACTATTGAGTGAGGGCAAATATACAGTAGCAGTCATAGTGAATATAGGTGGACTTCTAGGTCCTTTTAGATAAATTTGTATATCCACAGATATACACAAATGTATACACAAATAGAGACATATTCTTCTATGGCATTCAACAACCTGTTAAAAACAAGGCTGGTTTAAGTATTAATTATCTCTATAACAGCTTCTTAACAGGCCTCATCCTACTATCTCAGGCTTGCAACCTTACTTGTGCTGTGATGAGAAAAACTGTCAGCCACTGTCTGTACTGGAAGGCTCGTCCATGCCTTGCTTTGTAAGGGTCTGCTGTAGACCATAAAAAACTGTTCCTGATGTTTTTCCTTTATTATTAGTCATAAAGCTATGGCATGTATCAGAGCAGAATGGTAAATATTAACACTAAAATGCTGATAATTACATAAACCTGTTCACAAATAAAGTAGTGATAAATAAAACATAAATAAATAAAATACTATTAAATTGGTAACAAAATAAAGATACTGACAATAGTATTCATAATAATTTTAAAAACCTGATCTGGAAAAGATTTCTTAAAGTATATTACGGAGCTAGAAAAGAAAATCTAATGATTGTATAATAAAAAAGCATAATCTAACAAATTGTAATCAAATTGCTGTTCACAGAAAAAGTATAGCGACTTCTTGCAATTAACAAATAAAGAACATGAAAAAAATGTTGTAATAATGCCTAAAATTAAAGCATAAATGTTCAATAGACAAGAGAAGCAACCATTAAAAGACTGCTAGTATGTGAATGGCAGGAAGCTACAGTAGGTGTCTGCAGCAGTTGATGATTTTCAGAAGAACAAAGAGAATGTGAGGGGCTGTTATTAAGTCTTTCAAGAGAGCTGGATTTGAGCCACACAATGCTTGGTCTTCAAATACTGTGTTTAAAAATCAATTCTTTGCTTCACAGGAAGCCAATGTACTTTTGTCAAAATTAAAGCAACATGAACATCTGTCTTGGAGCCAGTTAACCATCTCACTGCTTGTACTTTTCTGGTGTTCTCTATCCTCCCATAATAGAAGGAGAGTAAAATTATAACTACTCACAGCAACTCAGAGGTTAACAGATTTACTGCAGTATGTCTGTATGAACACACTTTAGAATCAGTGACAGAAAATTCACACAGTCATCAGTGTAAGATAGAACTTGAGATACAGGGTCTCAAAGTGGAAACTGAAGCCTGAATAAAGTTAGAAGCAATCAAAAACACTGAGGATAAATGAGAAGAAAACAACATGGCATGTCATTTCACATCTTCAAAGTTACCTTTAAAAATCTTGCAGATATGCCTCTAGGAAGCATTAACTACATGATGTTGGTGTTAGAATATGTTCTGGGTTCAGCAGTAGCAGTCATTTTTCTCCTTCTTAGTAGCTGGTACAGCGCTGTGTTTTTGACTTTCAGCCTGGG